>CAJQUW010002202.1:600000-864794 GCA_907163375.1 Prostheceraeus crozeri | reverse complement strand
TTGCTTTCAAATTCACCATACCGATGCAGAATTTCACGCTGAATCCGAATCTGGCCTCCGTTTTCACATCCGATGCTTCGTTTTGGCGCTACAGACCAAAACGTGCCAAATTCTAACTCTGTCGTTTTTCGAAAAATGTTGAAAATTTTTTCTCGCCGATTGACTTGAAACTCACCATGTTGATAGAGAATTTCATGCTGATTCCAAATCTGAAATCCGTTTTCCAATCCGATGCTTCGTTTTGAAGCTACAGCCCAAAACGTCCAAAATTCTAACTCTGTCGTTTTTCGTCAATCTCCCAAAATCTTAAATGGCGTCTCACATCTAAACGAAGACAGATATGAACAAGCCATTTCTTTCCCTGAATTTGTCTCACTCTTAGCTTTCAAACGAGCTATTGCACGACAAAATCCGTCCACTAGAAGCCAAGATCGAAGCTAGCTCTCCCGAGGGGGGGACGTCAGCGAAAATTTTTTCTCTCCGATTGCTTTCAAATTCACCATACCGATGCAGAATTTCACGCTGAATCCGAATCTGGCCTCCGTTTTCACATCCGATGCTTCGTTTTGGCGCTACAGACCAAAACGTGCCAAATTCTAACTCTGTCGTTTTTCGAAAAATGTTGAAAATTTTTTCTCGCCGATTGACTTGAAACTCACCATGTTGATAGAGAATTTCATGCTGATTCCAAATCTGAAATCCGTTTTCCAATCCGATGCTTCGTTTTGAAGCTACAGCCCAAAACGTCCAAAATTCTAACTCTGTCGTTTTTCGTCAATGTCCCAAAATCTTAAATGGAGTCTCACATCTAAACGAAGACAGATATGAACAAGCCATTTCTTTCCCTGAATTTGTCTCACTCTTAGCTTTCAAACGAGCTATTGCACGACAAAATCCGTCCACTAGAAGCCAAGATCGAAGCTAGCTCTCCCGAGGGGGGGACGTCAGCGAAAATTTTTTCTCTCCGATTGCTTTCAAATTCACCATACCGATGCAGAATTTCACGCTGAATCCGAATCTGGCCTCCGTTTTCACATCCGATGCTTCGTTTTGGCGCTACAGACCAAAACGTGCCAAATTCTAACTCTGTCGTTTTTCGAAAAATGTTGAAAATTTTTTCTCGCCGATTGACTTGAAACTCACCATGTTGATAGAGAATTTCATGCTGATTCCAAATCTGAAATCCGTTTTCCAATCCGATGCTTCGTTTTGAAGCTACAGCCCAAAACGTCCAAAATTCTAACTCTGTCGTTTTTCGCCAATGTCCCAAAATCTTAAATGGAGTCTCACATCTAAACGAAGACAGATATGAACAAGCCATTTCTTTCCCTGAATTTGTCTCACTCTTAGCTTTCAAACGAGCTATTGCACGACAAAATCCGTCCACTAGAAGCCAAGATCGAAGCTAGCTCTCCCGAGGGGGGGACGTCAGCGAAAATTTTTTCTCTCCGATTGCTTTCAAATTCACCATACCGATGCAGAATTTCACGCTGAATCCGAATCTGGCCTCCGTTTTCACATCCGATGCTTCGTTTTGGCGCTACAGACCAAAACGTGCCAAATTCTAACTCTGTCGTTTTTCGAAAAATGTTGAAAATTTTTTCTCGCCGATTGACTTGAAACTCACCATGTTGATAGAGAATTTCATGCTGATTCCAAATCTGAAATCCGTTTTCCAATCCGATGCTTCGTTTTGAAGCTACAGCCCAAAACGTCCAAAATTCTAACTCTGTCGTTTTTCGCCAATGTCCCAAAATCTTAAATGGAGTCTCACATCTAAACGAAGACAGATATGAACAAGCCATTTCTTTCCCTGAATTTGTCTCACTCTTAGCTTTCAAACGAGCTATTGCACGACAAAATCCGTCCACTAGAAGCCAAGATCGAAGCTAGCTCTCCCGAGGGGGGGGGACGTCAGCGAAAATTTTTTCTCTCCGATTGCTTTCAAATTCACCATACCGATGCAGAATTTCACGCTGAATCCGAATCTGGCCTCCGTTTTCACATCCGATGCTTCGTTTTGGCGCTACAGACCAAAACGTGCCAAATTCTAACTCTGTCGTTTTTCGAAAAATGTTGAAAATTTTTTCTCGCCGATTGACTTGAAACTCACCATGTTGATAGAGAATTTCATGCTGATTCCAAATCTGAAATCCGTTTTCCAATCCGATGCTTCGTTTTGAAGCTACAGCCCAAAACGTCCAAAATTCTAACTCTGTCGTTTTTCGTCAATCTCCCAAAATCTTAAATGGCGTCTCACATCTAAACGAAGACAGATATGAACAAGCCATTTCTTTCCCTGAATTTGTCTCACTCTTAGCTTTCAAACGAGCTATTGCACGACAAAATCCGTCCACTAGAAGCCAAGATCGAAGCTAGCTCTCCCGAGGGGGGGGACGTCAGCGAAAATTTTTTCTCTCCGATTGCTTTCAAATTCACCATACCGATGCAGAATTTCACGCTGAATCCGAATCTGGCCTCCGTTTTCACATCCGATGCTTCGTTTTGGCGCTACAGACCAAAACGTGCCAAATTCTAACTCTGTCGTTTTTCGAAAAATGTTGAAATTTTTTTCTCGCCGATTGACTTGAAACTCACCATGTTGATAGAGAATTTCATGCTGATTCCAAATCTGAAATCCGTTTTCCAATCCGATGCTTCGTTTTGAAGCTACAGCCCAAAACGTCCAAAATTCTAACTCTGTCGTTTTTCGTCAATGTCCCAAAATCTTAAATGGCGTCTCACATCTAAACGAAGACAGATATGAACAAGCCATTTCTTTCCCTGAATTTGTCTCACTCTTAGCTTTCAAACGAGCTATTGCACGACAAAATCCGTCCACTAGAAGCCAAGATCGAAGCTAGCTCTCCCGAGGGGGGGACGTCAGCGAAAATTTTTTCTCTCCGATTGCTTTCAAATTCACCATACCGATGCAGAATTTCACGCTGAATCCGAATCTGGCCTCCGTTTTCACATCCGATGCTTCGTTTTGGCGCTACAGACCAAAACGTGCCAAATTCTAACTCTGTCGTTTTTCGAAAAATGTTGAAAATTTTTTCTCGCCGATTGACTTGAAACTCACCATGTTGATAGAGAATTTCATGCTGATTCCAAATCTGAAATCCGTTTTCCAATCCGATGCTTCGTTTTGAAGCTACAGCCCAAAACGTCCAAAATTCTAACTCTGTCGTTTTTCGCCAATGTCCCAAAATCTTAAATGGCGTCTCACATCTAAACGAAGACAGATATGAACAAGCCATTTCTTTCCCTGAATTTGTCTCACTCTTAGCTTTCAAACGAGCTATTGCACGACAAAATCCGTCCACTAGAAGCCAAGATCGAAGCTAGCTCTCCCGAGGGGGGGGACGTCAGCGAAAATTTTTTCTCTCCGATTGCTTTCAAATTCACCATACCGATGCAGAATTTCACGCTGAATCCGAATCTGGCCTCCGTTTTCACATCCGATGCTTCGTTTTGGCGCTACAGACCAAAACGTGCCAAATTCTAACTCTGTCGTTTTTCGAAAAATGTTGAAATTTTTTTCTCGCCGATTGACTTGAAACTCACCATGTTGATAGAGAATTTCATGCTGATTCCAAATCTGAAATCCGTTTTCCAATCCGATGCTTCGTTTTGAAGCTACAGCCCAAAACGTCCAAAATTCTAACTCTGTCGTTTTTCGCCAATGTCCCAAAATCTTAAATGGCGTCTCACATCTAAACGAAGACAGATATGAACAAGCCATTTCTTTCCCTGAATTTGTCTCACTCTTAGCTTTCAAACGAGCTATTGCACGACAAAATCCGTCCACTAGAAGCCAAGATCGAAGCTAGCTCTCCCGAGGGGGGGGACGTCAGCGAAAATTTTTTCTCTCCGATTGCTTTCAAATTCACCATACCGATGCAGAATTTCACGCTGAATCCGAATCTGGCCTCCGTTTTCACATCCGATGCTTCGTTTTGGCGCTACAGACCAAAACGTGCCAAATTCTAACTCTGTCGTTTTTCGAAAAATGTTGAAAATTTTTTCTCGCCGATTGACTTGAAACTCACCATGTTGATAGAGAATTTCATGCTGATTCCAAATCTGAAATCCGTTTTCCAATCCGATGCTTCGTTTTGAAGCTACAGCCCAAAACGTCCAAAATTCTAACTCTGTCGTTTTTCGTCAATGTCCCAAAATCTTAAATGGCGTCTCACATCTAAACGAAGACAGATATGAACAAGCCATTTCTTTCCCTGAATTTGTCTCACTCTTAGCTTTCAAACGAGCTATTGCACGACAAAATCCGTCCACTAGAAGCCAAGATCGAAGCTAGCTCTCCCGAGGGGGGGGACGTCAGCGAAAATTTTTTCTCTCCGATTGCTTTCAAATTCACCATACCGATGCAGAATTTCACGCTGAATCCGAATCTGGCCTCCGTTTTCACATCCGATGCTTCGTTTTGGCGCTACAGACCAAAACGTGCCAAATTCTAACTCTGTCGTTTTTCGAAAAATGTTGAAATTTTTTTCTCGCCGATTGACTTGAAACTCACCATGTTGATAGAGAATTTCATGCTGATTCCAAATCTGAAATCCGTTTTCCAATCCGATGCTTCGTTTTGAAGCTACAGCCCAAAACGTCCAAAATTCTAACTCTGTCGTTTTTCGTCAATCTCCCAAAATCTTAAATGGCGTCTCACATCTAAACGAAGACAGATATGAACAAGCCATTTCTTTCCCTGAATTTGTCTCACTCTTAGCTTTCAAACGAGCTATTGCACGACAAAATCCGTCCACTAGAAGCCAAGATCGAAGCTAGCTCTCCCGAGGGGGGGGGACGTCAGCGAAAATTTTTTCTCTCCGATTGCTTTCAAATTCACCATACCGATGCAGAATTTCACGCTGAATCCGAATCTGGCCTCCGTTTTCACATCCGATGCTTCGTTTTGGCGCTACAGACCAAAACGTGCCAAATTCTAACTCTGTCGTTTTTCGAAAAATGTTGAAAATTTTTTCTCGCCGATTGACTTGAAACTCACCATGTTGATAGAGAATTTCATGCTGATTCCAAATCTGAAATCCGTTTTCCAATCCGATGCTTCGTTTTGAAGCTACAGCCCAAAACGTCCAAAATTCTAACTCTGTCGTTTTTCGTCAATCTCCCAAAATCTTAAATGGCGTCTCACATCTAAACGAAGACAGATATGAACAAGCCATTTCTTTCCCTGAATTTGTCTCACTCTTAGCTTTCAAACGAGCTATTGCACGACAAAATCCGTCCACTAGAAGCCAAGATCGAAGCTAGCTCTCCCGAGGGGGGGACGTCAGCGAAAATTTTTTCTCTCCGATTGCTTTCAAATTCACCATACCGATGCAGAATTTCACGCTGAATCCGAATCTGGCCTCCGTTTTCACATCCGATGCTTCGTTTTGGCGCTACAGACCAAAACGTGCCAAATTCTAACTCTGTCGTTTTTCGAAAAATGTTGAAATTTTTTTCTCGCCGATTGACTTGAAACTCACCATGTTGATAGAGAATTTCATGCTGATTCCAAATCTGAAATCCGTTTTCCAATCCGATGCTTCGTTTTGAAGCTACAGCCCAAAACGTCCAAAATTCTAACTCTGTCGTTTTTCGTCAATCTCCCAAAATCTTAAATGGCGTCTCACATCTAAACGAAGACAGATATGAACAAGCCATTTCTTTCCCTGAATTTGTCTCACTCTTAGCTTTCAAACGAGCTATTGCACGACAAAATCCGTCCACTAGAAGCCAAGATCGAAGCTAGCTCTCCCGAGGGGGGGGACGTCAGCGAAAATTTTTTCTCTCCGATTGCTTTCAAATTCACCATACCGATGCAGAATTTCACGCTGAATCCGAATCTGGCCTCCGTTTTCACATCCGATGCTTCGTTTTGGCGCTACAGACCAAAACGTGCCAAATTCTAACTCTGTCGTTTTTCGAAAAATGTTGAAAATTTTTTCTCGCCGATTGACTTGAAACTCACCATGTTGATAGAGAATTTCATGCTGATTCCAAATCTGAAATCCGTTTTCCAATCCGATGCTTCGTTTTGAAGCTACAGCCCAAAACGTCCAAAATTCTAACTCTGTCGTTTTTCGTCAATCTCCCAAAATCTTAAATGGCGTCTCACATCTAAACGAAGACAGATATGAACAAGCCATTTCTTTCCCTGAATTTGTCTCACTCTTAGCTTTCAAACGAGCTATTGCACGACAAAATCCGTCCACTAGAAGCCAAGATCGAAGCTAGCTCTCCCGAGGGGGGGACGTCAGCGAAAATTTTTTCTCTCCGATTGCTTTCAAATTCACCATACCGATGCAGAATTTCACGCTGAATCCGAATCTGGCCTCCGTTTTCACATCCGATGCTTCGTTTTGGCGCTACAGACCAAAACGTGCCAAATTCTAACTCTGTCGTTTTTCGAAAAATGTTGAAATTTTTTTCTCGCCGATTGACTTGAAACTCACCATGTTGATAGAGAATTTCATGCTGATTCCAAATCTGAAATCCGTTTTCCAATCCGATGCTTCGTTTTGAAGCTACAGCCCAAAACGTCCAAAATTCTAACTCTGTCGTTTTTCGCCAATGTCCCAAAATCTTAAATGGAGTCTCACATCTAAACGAAGACAGATATGAACAAGCCATTTCTTTCCCTGAATTTGTCTCACTCTTAGCTTTCAAACGAGCTATTGCACGACAAAATCCGTCCACTAGAAGCCAAGATCGAAGCTAGCTCTCCCGAGGGGGGGACGTCAGCGAAAATTTTTTCTCTCCGATTGCTTTCAAATTCACCATACCGATGCAGAATTTCACGCTGAATCCGAATCTGGCCTCCGTTTTCACATCCGATGCTTCGTTTTGGCGCTACAGACCAAAACGTGCCAAATTCTAACTCTGTCGTTTTTCGAAAAATGTTGAAAATTTTTTCTCGCCGATTGACTTGAAACTCACCATGTTGATAGAGAATTTCATGCTGATTCCAAATCTGAAATCCGTTTTCCAATCCGATGCTTCGTTTTGAAGCTACAGCCCAAAACGTCCAAAATTCTAACTCTGTCGTTTTTCGTCAATCTCCCAAAATCTTAAATGGCGTCTCACATCTAAACGAAGACAGATATGAACAAGCCATTTCTTTCCCTGAATTTGTCTCACTCTTAGCTTTCAAACGAGCTATTGCACGACAAAATCCGTCCACTAGAAGCCAAGATCGAAGCTAGCTCTCCCGAGGGGGGGACGTCAGCGAAAATTTTTTCTCTCCGATTGCTTTCAAATTCACCATACCGATGCAGAATTTCACGCTGAATCCGAATCTGGCCTCCGTTTTCACATCCGATGCTTCGTTTTGGCGCTACAGACCAAAACGTGCCAAATTCTAACTCTGTCGTTTTTCGAAAAATGTTGAAAATTTTTTCTCGCCGATTGACTTGAAACTCACCATGTTGATAGAGAATTTCATGCTGATTCCAAATCTGAAATCCGTTTTCCAATCCGATGCTTCGTTTTGAAGCTACAGCCCAAAACGTCCAAAATTCTAACTCTGTCGTTTTTCGTCAATCTCCCAAAATCTTAAATGGCGTCTCACATCTAAACGAAGACAGATATGAACAAGCCATTTCTTTCCCTGAATTTGTCTCACTCTTAGCTTTCAAACGAGCTATTGCACGACAAAATCCGTCCACTAGAAGCCAAGATCGAAGCTAGCTCTCCCGAGGGGGGGGACGTCAGCGAAAATTTTTTCTCTCCGATTGCTTTCAAATTCACCATACCGATGCAGAATTTCACGCTGAATCCGAATCTGGCCTCCGTTTTCACATCCGATGCTTCGTTTTGGCGCTACAGACCAAAACGTGCCAAATTCTAACTCTGTCGTTTTTCGAAAAATGTTGAAATTTTTTTCTCGCCGATTGACTTGAAACTCACCATGTTGATAGAGAATTTCATGCTGATTCCAAATCTGAAATCCGTTTTCCAATCCGATGCTTCGTTTTGAAGCTACAGCCCAAAACGTCCAAAATTCTAACTCTGTCGTTTTTCGTCAATCTCCCAAAATCTTAAATGGCGTCTCACATCTAAACGAAGACAGATATGAACAAGCCATTTCTTTCCCTGAATTTGTCTCACTCTTAGCTTTCAAACGAGCTATTGCACGACAAAATCCGTCCACTAGAAGCCAAGATCGAAGCTAGCTCTCCCGAGGGGGGGACGTCAGCGAAAATTTTTTCTCTCCGATTGCTTTCAAATTCACCATACCGATGCAGAATTTCACGCTGAATCCGAATCTGGCCTCCGTTTTCACATCCGATGCTTCGTTTTGGCGCTACAGACCAAAACGTGCCAAATTCTAACTCTGTCGTTTTTCGAAAAATGTTGAAAATTTTTTCTCGCCGATTGACTTGAAACTCACCATGTTGATAGAGAATTTCATGCTGATTCCAAATCTGAAATCCGTTTTCCAATCCGATGCTTCGTTTTGAAGCTACAGCCCAAAACGTCCAAAATTCTAACTCTGTCGTTTTTCGTCAATCTCCCAAAATCTTAAATGGCGTCTCACATCTAAACGAAGACAGATATGAACAAGCCATTTCTTTCCCTGAATTTGTCTCACTCTTAGCTTTCAAACGAGCTATTGCACGACAAAATCCGTCCACTAGAAGCCAAGATCGAAGCTAGCTCTCCCGAGGGGGGGGACGTCAGCGAAAATTTTTTCTCTCCGATTGCTTTCAAATTCACCATACCGATGCAGAATTTCACGCTGAATCCGAATCTGGCCTCCGTTTTCACATCCGATGCTTCGTTTTGGCGCTACAGACCAAAACGTGCCAAATTCTAACTCTGTCGTTTTTCGAAAAATGTTGAAATTTTTTTCTCGCCGATTGACTTGAAACTCACCATGTTGATAGAGAATTTCATGCTGATTCCAAATCTGAAATCCGTTTTCCAATCCGATGCTTCGTTTTGAAGCTACAGCCCAAAACGTCCAAAATTCTAACTCTGTCGTTTTTCGTCAATCTCCCAAAATCTTAAATGGCGTCTCACATCTAAACGAAGACAGATATGAACAAGCCATTTCTTTCCCTGAATTTGTCTCACTCTTAGCTTTCAAACGAGCTATTGCACGACAAAATCCGTCCACTAGAAGCCAAGATCGAAGCTAGCTCTCCCGAGGGGGGGGACGTCAGCGAAAATTTTTTCTCTCCGATTGCTTTCAAATTCACCATACCGATGCAGAATTTCACGCTGAATCCGAATCTGGCCTCCGTTTTCACATCCGATGCTTCGTTTTGGCGCTACAGACCAAAACGTGCCAAATTCTAACTCTGTCGTTTTTCGAAAAATGTTGAAATTTTTTTCTCGCCGATTGACTTGAAACTCACCATGTTGATAGAGAATTTCATGCTGATTCCAAATCTGAAATCCGTTTTCCAATCCGATGCTTCGTTTTGAAGCTACAGCCCAAAACGTCCAAAATTCTAACTCTGTCGTTTTTCGCCAATGTCCCAAAATCTTAAATGGCGTCTCACATCTAAACGAAGACAGATATGAACAAGCCATTTCTTTCCCTGAATTTGTCTCACTCTTAGCTTTCAAACGAGCTATTGCACGACAAAATCCGTCCACTAGAAGCCAAGATCGAAGCTAGCTCTCCCGAGGGGGGGACGTCAGCGAAAATTTTTTCTCTCCGATTGCTTTCAAATTCACCATACCGATGCAGAATTTCACGCTGAATCCGAATCTGGCCTCCGTTTTCACATCCGATGCTTCGTTTTGGCGCTACAGACCAAAACGTGCCAAATTCTAACTCTGTCGTTTTTCGAAAAATGTTGAAATTTTTTTCTCGCCGATTGACTTGAAACTCACCATGTTGATAGAGAATTTCATGCTGATTCCAAATCTGAAATCCGTTTTCCAATCCGATGCTTCGTTTTGAAGCTACAGCCCAAAACGTCCAAAATTCTAACTCTGTCGTTTTTCGTCAATCTCCCAAAATCTTAAATGGCGTCTCACATCTAAACGAAGACAGATATGAACAAGCCATTTCTTTCCCTGAATTTGTCTCACTCTTAGCTTTCAAACGAGCTATTGCACGACAAAATCCGTCCACTAGAAGCCAAGATCGAAGCTAGCTCTCCCGAGGGGGGGACGTCAGCGAAAATTTTTTCTCTCCGATTGCTTTCAAATTCACCATACCGATGCAGAATTTCACGCTGAATCCGAATCTGGCCTCCGTTTTCACATCCGATGCTTCGTTTTGGCGCTACAGACCAAAACGTGCCAAATTCTAACTCTGTCGTTTTTCGAAAAATGTTGAAATTTTTTTCTCGCCGATTGACTTGAAACTCACCATGTTGATAGAGAATTTCATGCTGATTCCAAATCTGAAATCCGTTTTCCAATCCGATGCTTCGTTTTGAAGCTACAGCCCAAAACGTCCAAAATTCTAACTCTGTCGTTTTTCGTCAATCTCCCAAAATCTTAAATGGCGTCTCACATCTAAACGAAGACAGATATGAACAAGCCATTTCTTTCCCTGAATTTGTCTCACTCTTAGCTTTCAAACGAGCTATTGCACGACAAAATCCGTCCACTAGAAGCCAAGATCGAAGCTAGCTCTCCCGAGGGGGGGGACGTCAGCGAAAATTTTTTCTCTCCGATTGCTTTCAAATTCACCATACCGATGCAGAATTTCACGCTGAATCCGAATCTGGCCTCCGTTTTCACATCCGATGCTTCGTTTTGGCGCTACAGACCAAAACGTGCCAAATTCTAACTCTGTCGTTTTTCGAAAAATGTTGAAAATTTTTTCTCGCCGATTGACTTGAAACTCACCATGTTGATAGAGAATTTCATGCTGATTCCAAATCTGAAATCCGTTTTCCAATCCGATGCTTCGTTTTGAAGCTACAGCCCAAAACGTCCAAAATTCTAACTCTGTCGTTTTTCGTCAATCTCCCAAAATCTTAAATGGCGTCTCACATCTAAACGAAGACAGATATGAACAAGCCATTTCTTTCCCTGAATTTGTCTCACTCTTAGCTTTCAAACGAGCTATTGCACGACAAAATCCGTCCACTAGAAGCCAAGATCGAAGCTAGCTCTCCCGAGGGGGGGGACGTCAGCGAAAATTTTTTCTCTCCGATTGCTTTCAAATTCACCATACCGATGCAGAATTTCACGCTGAATCCGAATCTGGCCTCCGTTTTCACATCCGATGCTTCGTTTTGGCGCTACAGACCAAAACGTGCCAAATTCTAACTCTGTCGTTTTTCGAAAAATGTTGAAAATTTTTTCTCGCCGATTGACTTGAAACTCACCATGTTGATAGAGAATTTCATGCTGATTCCAAATCTGAAATCCGTTTTCCAATCCGATGCTTCGTTTTGAAGCTACAGCCCAAAACGTCCAAAATTCTAACTCTGTCGTTTTTCGTCAATCTCCCAAAATCTTAAATGGCGTCTCACATCTAAACGAAGACAGATATGAACAAGCCATTTCTTTCCCTGAATTTGTCTCACTCTTAGCTTTCAAACGAGCTATTGCACGACAAAATCCGTCCACTAGAAGCCAAGATCGAAGCTAGCTCTCCCGAGGGGGGGACGTCAGCGAAAATTTTTTCTCTCCGATTGCTTTCAAATTCACCATACCGATGCAGAATTTCACGCTGAATCCGAATCTGGCCTCCGTTTTCACATCCGATGCTTCGTTTTGGCGCTACAGACCAAAACGTGCCAAATTCTAACTCTGTCGTTTTTCGAAAAATGTTGAAAATTTTTTCTCGCCGATTGACTTGAAACTCACCATGTTGATAGAGAATTTCATGCTGATTCCAAATCTGAAATCCGTTTTCCAATCCGATGCTTCGTTTTGAAGCTACAGCCCAAAACGTCCAAAATTCTAACTCTGTCGTTTTTCGTCAATGTCCCAAAATCTTAAATGGCGTCTCACATCTAAACGAAGACAGATATGAACAAGCCATTTCTTTCCCTGAATTTGTCTCACTCTTAGCTTTCAAACGAGCTATTGCACGACAAAATCCGTCCACTAGAAGCCAAGATCGAAGCTAGCTCTCCCGAGGGGGGGACGTCAGCGAAAATTTTTTCTCTCCGATTGCTTTCAAATTCACCATACCGATGCAGAATTTCACGCTGAATCCGAATCTGGCCTCCGTTTTCACATCCGATGCTTCGTTTTGGCGCTACAGACCAAAACGTGCCAAATTCTAACTCTGTCGTTTTTCGAAAAATGTTGAAAATTTTTTCTCGCCGATTGACTTGAAACTCACCATGTTGATAGAGAATTTCATGCTGATTCCAAATCTGAAATCCGTTTTCCAATCCGATGCTTCGTTTTGAAGCTACAGCCCAAAACGTCCAAAATTCTAACTCTGTCGTTTTTCGCCAATGTCCCAAAATCTTAAATGGCGTCTCACATCTAAACGAAGACAGATATGAACAAGCCATTTCTTTCCCTGAATTTGTCTCACTCTTAGCTTTCAAACGAGCTATTGCACGACAAAATCCGTCCACTAGAAGCCAAGATCGAAGCTAGCTCTCCCGAGGGGGGGGGACGTCAGCGAAAATTTTTTCTCTCCGATTGCTTTCAAATTCACCATACCGATGCAGAATTTCACGCTGAATCCGAATCTGGCCTCCGTTTTCACATCCGATGCTTCGTTTTGGCGCTACAGACCAAAACGTGCCAAATTCTAACTCTGTCGTTTTTCGAAAAATGTTGAAAATTTTTTCTCGCCGATTGACTTGAAACTCACCATGTTGATAGAGAATTTCATGCTGATTCCAAATCTGAAATCCGTTTTCCAATCCGATGCTTCGTTTTGAAGCTACAGCCCAAAACGTCCAAAATTCTAACTCTGTCGTTTTTCGCCAATGTCCCAAAATCTTAAATGGCGTCTCACATCTAAACGAAGACAGATATGAACAAGCCATTTCTTTCCCTGAATTTGTCTCACTCTTAGCTTTCAAACGAGCTATTGCACGACAAAATCCGTCCACTAGAAGCCAAGATCGAAGCTAGCTCTCCCGAGGGGGGGGACGTCAGCGAAAATTTTTTCTCTCCGATTGCTTTCAAATTCACCATACCGATGCAGAATTTCACGCTGAATCCGAATCTGGCCTCCGTTTTCACATCCGATGCTTCGTTTTGGCGCTACAGACCAAAACGTGCCAAATTCTAACTCTGTCGTTTTTCGAAAAATGTTGAAAATTTTTTCTCGCCGATTGACTTGAAACTCACCATGTTGATAGAGAATTTCATGCTGATTCCAAATCTGAAATCCGTTTTCCAATCCGATGCTTCGTTTTGAAGCTACAGCCCAAAACGTCCAAAATTCTAACTCTGTCGTTTTTCGCCAATGTCCCAAAATCTTAAATGGCGTCTCACATCTAAACGAAGACAGATATGAACAAGCCATTTCTTTCCCTGAATTTGTCTCACTCTTAGCTTTCAAACGAGCTATTGCACGACAAAATCCGTCCACTAGAAGCCAAGATCGAAGCTAGCTCTCCCGAGGGGGGGGACGTCAGCGAAAATTTTTTCTCTCCGATTGCTTTCAAATTCACCATACCGATGCAGAATTTCACGCTGAATCCGAATCTGGCCTCCGTTTTCACATCCGATGCTTCGTTTTGGCGCTACAGACCAAAACGTGCCAAATTCTAACTCTGTCGTTTTTCGAAAAATGTTGAAAATTTTTTCTCGCCGATTGACTTGAAACTCACCATGTTGATAGAGAATTTCATGCTGATTCCAAATCTGAAATCCGTTTTCCAATCCGATGCTTCGTTTTGAAGCTACAGCCCAAAACGTCCAAAATTCTAACTCTGTCGTTTTTCGCCAATGTCCCAAAATCTTAAATGGCGTCTCACATCTAAACGAAGACAGATATGAACAAGCCATTTCTTTCCCTGAATTTGTCTCACTCTTAGCTTTCAAACGAGCTATTGCACGACAAAATCCGTCCACTAGAAGCCAAGATCGAAGCTAGCTCTCCCGAGGGGGGGACGTCAGCGAAAATTTTTTCTCTCCGATTGCTTTCAAATTCACCATACCGATGCAGAATTTCACGCTGAATCCGAATCTGGCCTCCGTTTTCACATCCGATGCTTCGTTTTGGCGCTACAGACCAAAACGTGCCAAATTCTAACTCTGTCGTTTTTCGAAAAATGTTGAAAATTTTTTCTCGCCGATTGACTTGAAACTCACCATGTTGATAGAGAATTTCATGCTGATTCCAAATCTGAAATCCGTTTTCCAATCCGATGCTTCGTTTTGAAGCTACAGCCCAAAACGTCCAAAATTCTAACTCTGTCGTTTTTCGCCAATGTCCCAAAATCTTAAATGGCGTCTCACATCTAAACGAAGACAGATATGAACAAGCCATTTCTTTCCCTGAATTTGTCTCACTCTTAGCTTTCAAACGAGCTATTGCACGACAAAATCCGTCCACTAGAAGCCAAGATCGAAGCTAGCTCTCCCGAGGGGGGGACGTCAGCGAAAATTTTTTCTCTCCGATTGCTTTCAAATTCACCATACCGATGCAGAATTTCACGCTGAATCCGAATCTGGCCTCCGTTTTCACATCCGATGCTTCGTTTTGGCGCTACAGACCAAAACGTGCCAAATTCTAACTCTGTCGTTTTTCGAAAAATGTTGAAAATTTTTTCTCGCCGATTGACTTGAAACTCACCATGTTGATAGAGAATTTCATGCTGATTCCAAATCTGAAATCCGTTTTCCAATCCGATGCTTCGTTTTGAAGCTACAGCCCAAAACGTCCAAAATTCTAACTCTGTCGTTTTTCGTCAATCTCCCAAAATCTTAAATGGCGTCTCACATCTAAACGAAGACAGATATGAACAAGCCATTTCTTTCCCTGAATTTGTCTCACTCTTAGCTTTCAAACGAGCTATTGCACGACAAAATCCGTCCACTAGAAGCCAAGATCGAAGCTAGCTCTCCCGAGGGGGGGACGTCAGCGAAAATTTTTTCTCTCCGATTGCTTTCAAATTCACCATACCGATGCAGAATTTCACGCTGAATCCGAATCTGGCCTCCGTTTTCACATCCGATGCTTCGTTTTGGCGCTACAGACCAAAACGTGCCAAATTCTAACTCTGTCGTTTTTCGAAAAATGTTGAAAATTTTTTCTCGCCGATTGACTTGAAACTCACCATGTTGATAGAGAATTTCATGCTGATTCCAAATCTGAAATCCGTTTTCCAATCCGATGCTTCGTTTTGAAGCTACAGCCCAAAACGTCCAAAATTCTAACTCTGTCGTTTTTCGCCAATGTCCCAAAATCTTAAATGGCGTCTCACATCTAAACGAAGACAGATATGAACAAGCCATTTCTTTCCCTGAATTTGTCTCACTCTTAGCTTTCAAACGAGCTATTGCACGACAAAATCCGTCCACTAGAAGCCAAGATCGAAGCTAGCTCTCCCGAGGGGGGGGGACGTCAGCGAAAATTTTTTCTCTCCGATTGCTTTCAAATTCACCATACCGATGCAGAATTTCACGCTGAATCCGAATCTGGCCTCCGTTTTCACATCCGATGCTTCGTTTTGGCGCTACAGACCAAAACGTGCCAAATTCTAACTCTGTCGTTTTTCGAAAAATGTTGAAAATTTTTTCTCGCCGATTGACTTGAAACTCACCATGTTGATAGAGAATTTCATGCTGATTCCAAATCTGAAATCCGTTTTCCAATCCGATGCTTCGTTTTGAAGCTACAGCCCAAAACGTCCAAAATTCTAACTCTGTCGTTTTTCGTCAATCTCCCAAAATCTTAAATGGCGTCTCACATCTAAACGAAGACAGATATGAACAAGCCATTTCTTTCCCTGAATTTGTCTCACTCTTAGCTTTCAAACGAGCTATTGCACGACAAAATCCGTCCACTAGAAGCCAAGATCGAAGCTAGCTCTCCCGAGGGGGGGACGTCAGCGAAAATTTTTTCTCTCCGATTGCTTTCAAATTCACCATACCGATGCAGAATTTCACGCTGAATCCGAATCTGGCCTCCGTTTTCACATCCGATGCTTCGTTTTGGCGCTACAGACCAAAACGTGCCAAATTCTAACTCTGTCGTTTTTCGAAAAATGTTGAAATTTTTTTCTCGCCGATTGACTTGAAACTCACCATGTTGATAGAGAATTTCATGCTGATTCCAAATCTGAAATCCGTTTTCCAATCCGATGCTTCGTTTTGAAGCTACAGCCCAAAACGTCCAAAATTCTAACTCTGTCGTTTTTCGTCAATGTCCCAAAATCTTAAATGGCGTCTCACATCTAAACGAAGACAGATATGAACAAGCCATTTCTTTCCCTGAATTTGTCTCACTCTTAGCTTTCAAACGAGCTATTGCACGACAAAATCCGTCCACTAGAAGCCAAGATCGAAGCTAGCTCTCCCGAGGGGGGGACGTCAGCGAAAATTTTTTCTCTCCGATTGCTTTCAAATTCACCATACCGATGCAGAATTTCACGCTGAATCCGAATCTGGCCTCCGTTTTCACATCCGATGCTTCGTTTTGGCGCTACAGACCAAAACGTGCCAAATTCTAACTCTGTCGTTTTTCGAAAAATGTTGAAAATTTTTTCTCGCCGATTGACTTGAAACTCACCATGTTGATAGAGAATTTCATGCTGATTCCAAATCTGAAATCCGTTTTCCAATCCGATGCTTCGTTTTGAAGCTACAGCCCAAAACGTCCAAAATTCTAACTCTGTCGTTTTTCGCCAATGTCCCAAAATCTTAAATGGCGTCTCACATCTAAACGAAGACAGATATGAACAAGCCATTTCTTTCCCTGAATTTGTCTCACTCTTAGCTTTCAAACGAGCTATTGCACGACAAAATCCGTCCACTAGAAGCCAAGATCGAAGCTAGCTCTCCCGAGGGGGGGACGTCAGCGAAAATTTTTTCTCTCCGATTGCTTTCAAATTCACCATACCGATGCAGAATTTCACGCTGAATCCGAATCTGGCCTCCGTTTTCACATCCGATGCTTCGTTTTGGCGCTACAGACCAAAACGTGCCAAATTCTAACTCTGTCGTTTTTCGAAAAATGTTGAAAATTTTTTCTCGCCGATTGACTTGAAACTCACCATGTTGATAGAGAATTTCATGCTGATTCCAAATCTGAAATCCGTTTTCCAATCCGATGCTTCGTTTTGAAGCTACAGCCCAAAACGTCCAAAATTCTAACTCTGTCGTTTTTCGTCAATCTCCCAAAATCTTAAATGGCGTCTCACATCTAAACGAAGACAGATATGAACAAGCCATTTCTTTCCCTGAATTTGTCTCACTCTTAGCTTTCAAACGAGCTATTGCACGACAAAATCCGTCCACTAGAAGCCAAGATCGAAGCTAGCTCTCCCGAGGGGGGGGGACGTCAGCGAAAATTTTTTCTCTCCGATTGCTTTCAAATTCACCATACCGATGCAGAATTTCACGCTGAATCCGAATCTGGCCTCCGTTTTCACATCCGATGCTTCGTTTTGGCGCTACAGACCAAAACGTGCCAAATTCTAACTCTGTCGTTTTTCGAAAAATGTTGAAAATTTTTTCTCGCCGATTGACTTGAAACTCACCATGTTGATAGAGAATTTCATGCTGATTCCAAATCTGAAATCCGTTTTCCAATCCGATGCTTCGTTTTGAAGCTACAGCCCAAAACGTCCAAAATTCTAACTCTGTCGTTTTTCGTCAATCTCCCAAAATCTTAAATGGCGTCTCACATCTAAACGAAGACAGATATGAACAAGCCATTTCTTTCCCTGAATTTGTCTCACTCTTAGCTTTCAAACGAGCTATTGCACGACAAAATCCGTCCACTAGAAGCCAAGATCGAAGCTAGCTCTCCCGAGGGGGGGGACGTCAGCGAAAATTTTTTCTCTCCGATTGCTTTCAAATTCACCATACCGATGCAGAATTTCACGCTGAATCCGAATCTGGCCTCCGTTTTCACATCCGATGCTTCGTTTTGGCGCTACAGACCAAAACGTGCCAAATTCTAACTCTGTCGTTTTTCGAAAAATGTTGAAAATTTTTTCTCGCCGATTGACTTGAAACTCACCATGTTGATAGAGAATTTCATGCTGATTCCAAATCTGAAATCCGTTTTCCAATCCGATGCTTCGTTTTGAAGCTACAGCCCAAAACGTCCAAAATTCTAACTCTGTCGTTTTTCGCCAATCTCCCAAAATCTTAAATGGCGTCTCACATCTAAACGAAGACAGATATGAACAAGCCATTTCTTTCCCTGAATTTGTCTCACTCTTAGCTTTCAAACGAGCTATTGCACGACAAAATCCGTCCACTAGAAGCCAAGATCGAAGCTAGCTCTCCCGAGGGGGGGACGTCAGCGAAAATTTTTTCTCTCCGATTGCTTTCAAATTCACCATACCGATGCAGAATTTCACGCTGAATCCGAATCTGGCCTCCGTTTTCACATCCGATGCTTCGTTTTGGCGCTACAGACCAAAACGTGCCAAATTCTAACTCTGTCGTTTTTCGAAAAATGTTGAAAATTTTTTCTCGCCGATTGACTTGAAACTCACCATGTTGATAGAGAATTTCATGCTGATTCCAAATCTGAAATCCGTTTTCCAATCCGATGCTTCGTTTTGAAGCTACAGCCCAAAACGTCCAAAATTCTAACTCTGTCGTTTTTCGTCAATCTCCCAAAATCTTAAATGGCGTCTCACATCTAAACGAAGACAGATATGAACAAGCCATTTCTTTCCCTGAATTTGTCTCACTCTTAGCTTTCAAACGAGCTATTGCACGACAAAATCCGTCCACTAGAAGCCAAGATCGAAGCTAGCTCTCCCGAGGGGGGGACGTCAGCGAAAATTTTTTCTCTCCGATTGCTTTCAAATTCACCATACCGATGCAGAATTTCACGCTGAATCCGAATCTGGCCTCCGTTTTCACATCCGATGCTTCGTTTTGGCGCTACAGACCAAAACGTGCCAAATTCTAACTCTGTCGTTTTTCGAAAAATGTTGAAAATTTTTTCTCGCCGATTGACTTGAAACTCACCATGTTGATAGAGAATTTCATGCTGATTCCAAATCTGAAATCCGTTTTCCAATCCGATGCTTCGTTTTGAAGCTACAGCCCAAAACGTCCAAAATTCTAACTCTGTCGTTTTTCGCCAATCTCCCAAAATCTTAAATGGCGTCTCACATCTAAACGAAGACAGATATGAACAAGCCATTTCTTTCCCTGAATTTGTCTCACTCTTAGCTTTCAAACGAGCTATTGCACGACAAAATCCGTCCACTAGAAGCCAAGATCGAAGCTAGCTCTCCCGAGGGGGGGACGTCAGCGAAAATTTTTTCTCTCCGATTGCTTTCAAATTCACCATACCGATGCAGAATTTCACGCTGAATCCGAATCTGGCCTCCGTTTTCACATCCGATGCTTCGTTTTGGCGCTACAGACCAAAACGTGCCAAATTCTAACTCTGTCGTTTTTCGAAAAATGTTGAAAATTTTTTCTCGCCGATTGACTTGAAACTCACCATGTTGATAGAGAATTTCATGCTGATTCCAAATCTGAAATCCGTTTTCCAATCCGATGCTTCGTTTTGAAGCTACAGCCCAAAACGTCCAAAATTCTAACTCTGTCGTTTTTCGCCAATCTCCCAAAATCTTAAATGGCGTCTCACATCTAAACGAAGACAGATATGAACAAGCCATTTCTTTCCCTGAATTTGTCTCACTCTTAGCTTTCAAACGAGCTATTGCACGACAAAATCCGTCCACTAGAAGCCAAGATCGAAGCTAGCTCTCCCGAGGGGGGGACGTCAGCGAAAATTTTTTCTCTCCGATTGCTTTCAAATTCACCATACCGATGCAGAATTTCACGCTGAATCCGAATCTGGCCTCCGTTTTCACATCCGATGCTTCGTTTTGGCGCTACAGACCAAAACGTGCCAAATTCTAACTCTGTCGTTTTTCGAAAAATGTTGAAAATTTTTTCTCGCCGATTGACTTGAAACTCACCATGTTGATAGAGAATTTCATGCTGATTCCAAATCTGAAATCCGTTTTCCAATCCGATGCTTCGTTTTGAAGCTACAGCCCAAAACGTCCAAAATTCTAACTCTGTCGTTTTTCGCCAATCTCCCAAAATCTTAAATGGCGTCTCACATCTAAACGAAGACAGATATGAACAAGCCATTTCTTTCCCTGAATTTGTCTCACTCTTAGCTTTCAAACGAGCTATTGCACGACAAAATCCGTCCACTAGAAGCCAAGATCGAAGCTAGCTCTCCCGAGGGGGGGACGTCAGCGAAAATTTTTTCTCTCCGATTGCTTTCAAATTCACCATACCGATGCAGAATTTCACGCTGAATCCGAATCTGGCCTCCGTTTTCACATCCGATGCTTCGTTTTGGCGCTACAGACCAAAACGTGCCAAATTCTAACTCTGTCGTTTTTCGAAAAATGTTGAAAATTTTTTCTCGCCGATTGACTTGAAACTCACCATGTTGATAGAGAATTTCATGCTGATTCCAAATCTGAAATCCGTTTTCCAATCCGATGCTTCGTTTTGAAGCTACAGCCCAAAACGTCCAAAATTCTAACTCTGTCGTTTTTCGCCAATCTCCCAAAATCTTAAATGGCGTCTCACATCTAAACGAAGACAGATATGAACAAGCCATTTCTTTCCCTGAATTTGTCTCACTCTTAGCTTTCAAACGAGCTATTGCACGACAAAATCCGTCCACTAGAAGCCAAGATCGAAGCTAGCTCTCCCGAGGGGGGGACGTCAGCGAAAATTTTTTCTCTCCGATTGCTTTCAAATTCACCATACCGATGCAGAATTTCACGCTGAATCCGAATCTGGCCTCCGTTTTCACATCCGATGCTTCGTTTTGGCGCTACAGACCAAAACGTGCCAAATTCTAACTCTGTCGTTTTTCGAAAAATGTTGAAAATTTTTTCTCGCCGATTGACTTGAAACTCACCATGTTGATAGAGAATTTCATGCTGATTCCAAATCTGAAATCCGTTTTCCAATCCGATGCTTCGTTTTGAAGCTACAGCCCAAAACGTCCAAAATTCTAACTCTGTCGTTTTTCGCCAATCTCCCAAAATCTTAAATGGCGTCTCACATCTAAACGAAGACAGATATGAACAAGCCATTTCTTTCCCTGAATTTGTCTCACTCTTAGCTTTCAAACGAGCTATTGCACGACAAAATCCGTCCACTAGAAGCCAAGATCGAAGCTAGCTCTCCCGAGGGGGGGGACGTCAGCGAAAATTTTTTCTCTCCGATTGCTTTCAAATTCACCATACCGATGCAGAATTTCACGCTGAATCCGAATCTGGCCTCCGTTTTCACATCCGATGCTTCGTTTTGGCGCTACAGACCAAAACGTGCCAAATTCTAACTCTGTCGTTTTTCGAAAAATGTTGAAAATTTTTTCTCGCCGATTGACTTGAAACTCACCATGTTGATAGAGAATTTCATGCTGATTCCAAATCTGAAATCCGTTTTCCAATCCGATGCTTCGTTTTGAAGCTACAGCCCAAAACGTCCAAAATTCTAACTCTGTCGTTTTTCGCCAATCTCCCAAAATCTTAAATGGCGTCTCACATCTAAACGAAGACAGATATGAACAAGCCATTTCTTTCCCTGAATTTGTCTCACTCTTAGCTTTCAAACGAGCTATTGCACGACAAAATCCGTCCACTAGAAGCCAAGATCGAAGCTAGCTCTCCCGAGGGGGGGGGACGTCAGCGAAAATTTTTTCTCTCCGATTGCTTTCAAATTCACCATACCGATGCAGAATTTCACGCTGAATCCGAATCTGGCCTCCGTTTTCACATCCGATGCTTCGTTTTGGCGCTACAGACCAAAACGTGCCAAATTCTAACTCTGTCGTTTTTCGAAAAATGTTGAAAATTTTTTCTCGCCGATTGACTTGAAACTCACCATGTTGATAGAGAATTTCATGCTGATTCCAAATCTGAAATCCGTTTTCCAATCCGATGCTTCGTTTTGAAGCTACAGCCCAAAACGTCCAAAATTCTAACTCTGTCGTTTTTCGTCAATCTCCCAAAATCTTAAATGGCGTCTCACATCTAAACGAAGACAGATATGAACAAGCCATTTCTTTCCCTGAATTTGTCTCACTCTTAGCTTTCAAACGAGCTATTGCACGACAAAATCCGTCCACTAGAAGCCAAGATCGAAGCTAGCTCTCCCGAGGGGGGGACGTCAGCGAAAATTTTTTCTCTCCGATTGCTTTCAAATTCACCATACCGATGCAGAATTTCACGCTGAATCCGAATCTGGCCTCCGTTTTCACATCCGATGCTTCGTTTTGGCGCTACAGACCAAAACGTGCCAAATTCTAACTCTGTCGTTTTTTCGAAAAATGTTGAAAATTTTTTCTCGCCGATTGACTTGAAACTCACCATGTTGATAGAGAATTTCATGCTGATTCCAAATCTGAAATCCGTTTTCCAATCCGATGCTTCGTTTTGAAGCTACAGCCCAAAACGTCCAAAATTCTAACTCTGTCGTTTTTCGTCAATCTCCCAAAATCTTAAATGGCGTCTCACATCTAAACGAAGACAGATATGAACAAGCCATTTCTTTCCCTGAATTTGTCTCACTCTTAGCTTTCAAACGAGCTATTGCACGACAAAATCCGTCCACTAGAAGCCAAGATCGAAGCTAGCTCTCCCGAGGGGGGGACGTCAGCGAAAATTTTTTCTCTCCGATTGCTTTCAAATTCACCATACCGATGCAGAATTTCACGCTGAATCCGAATCTGGCCTCCGTTTTCACATCCGATGCTTCGTTTTGGCGCTACAGACCAAAACGTGCCAAATTCTAACTCTGTCGTTTTTCGAAAAATGTTGAAAATTTTTTCTCGCCGATTGACTTGAAACTCACCATGTTGATAGAGAATTTCATGCTGATTCCAAATCTGAAATCCGTTTTCCAATCCGATGCTTCGTTTTGAAGCTACAGCCCAAAACGTCCAAAATTCTAACTCTGTCGTTTTTCGCCAATCTCCCAAAATCTTAAATGGCGTCTCACATCTAAACGAAGACAGATATGAACAAGCCATTTCTTTCCCTGAATTTGTCTCACTCTTAGCTTTCAAACGAGCTATTGCACGACAAAATCCGTCCACTAGAAGCCAAGATCGAAGCTAGCTCTCCCGAGGGGGGGACGTCAGCGAAAATTTTTTCTCTCCGATTGCTTTCAAATTCACCATACCGATGCAGAATTTCACGCTGAATCCGAATCTGGCCTCCGTTTTCACATCCGATGCTTCGTTTTGGCGCTACAGACCAAAACGTGCCAAATTCTAACTCTGTCGTTTTTCGAAAAATGTTGAAAATTTTTTCTCGCCGATTGACTTGAAACTCACCATGTTGATAGAGAATTTCATGCTGATTCCAAATCTGAAATCCGTTTTCCAATCCGATGCTTCGTTTTGAAGCTACAGCCCAAAACGTCCAAAATTCTAACTCTGTCGTTTTTCGTCAATCTCCCAAAATCTTAAATGGCGTCTCACATCTAAACGAAGACAGATATGAACAAGCCATTTCTTTCCCTGAATTTGTCTCACTCTTAGCTTTCAAACGAGCTATTGCACGACAAAATCCGTCCACTAGAAGCCAAGATCGAAGCTAGCTCTCCCGAGGGGGGGACGTCAGCGAAAATTTTTTCTCTCCGATTGCTTTCAAATTCACCATACCGATGCAGAATTTCACGCTGAATCCGAATCTGGCCTCCGTTTTCACATCCGATGCTTCGTTTTGGCGCTACAGACCAAAACGTGCCAAATTCTAACTCTGTCGTTTTTCGAAAAATGTTGAAAATTTTTTCTCGCCGATTGACTTGAAACTCACCATGTTGATAGAGAATTTCATGCTGATTCCAAATCTGAAATCCGTTTTCCAATCCGATGCTTCGTTTTGAAGCTACAGCCCAAAACGTCCAAAATTCTAACTCTGTCGTTTTTCGTCAATCTCCCAAAATCTTAAATGGCGTCTCACATCTAAACGAAGACAGATATGAACAAGCCATTTCTTTCCCTGAATTTGTCTCACTCTTAGCTTTCAAACGAGCTATTGCACGACAAAATCCGTCCACTAGAAGCCAAGATCGAAGCTAGCTCTCCCGAGGGGGGGACGTCAGCGAAAATTTTTTCTCTCCGATTGCTTTCAAATTCACCATACCGATGCAGAATTTCACGCTGAATCCGAATCTGGCCTCCGTTTTCACATCCGATGCTTCGTTTTGGCGCTACAGACCAAAACGTGCCAAATTCTAACTCTGTCGTTTTTCGAAAAATGTTGAAAATTTTTTCTCGCCGATTGACTTGAAACTCACCATGTTGATAGAGAATTTCATGCTGATTCCAAATCTGAAATCCGTTTTCCAATCCGATGCTTCGTTTTGAAGCTACAGCCCAAAACGTCCAAAATTCTAACTCTGTCGTTTTTCGTCAATCTCCCAAAATCTTAAATGGCGTCTCACATCTAAACGAAGACAGATATGAACAAGCCATTTCTTTCCCTGAATTTGTCTCACTCTTAGCTTTCAAACGAGCTATTGCACGACAAAATCCGTCCACTAGAAGCCAAGATCGAAGCTAGCTCTCCCGAGGGGGGGACGTCAGCGAAAAGTTTTTCTCTCCGATTGCTTTCAAATTCACCATACAGATGCAGAATTTCACGCTGAATCCGAATCTGGCCTCCGTTTCACCATCCAGGACAACCTAGACGGTCGCCCACGTCAACCTAGGCGGTCGCCCACGTCAACCCAACTCACTCGAGTCTCACACTCGGTCGTTTTCGAGGGGGGGGGCGCGCCGGTCGGGTGTTCGCCGTTTTATTACTACTAGAATGGTACGGCGAGACGCCCACTTTGTAAATAGCTGGGGAACAATTCTCTGATGGAAGTCTCTAATCTTTCCAGGCTGTTGAAGGTGTTGATAGCTTGCGACCATTCTAGCGATTCTAGCTTCAATGTCATCCAGCTTCAGATCACGCGATTTGATTTTCAGACAGCGCCTCTGAATCTTCTCCAGTCGGTTTGAGTCTGTTGAGGAGATTCCCACGAACGCTGGGCAGCAGTACTCTATCAGCGACCGAACCAATGCTTGATAAATGGTAGTGAAGTCATCAATACTAGTGACAGATCTGACCCGCCTCATAATGTACATGCGTTTAGCACACTTTTTCTCGAGGAACTTTACATGGCCTCTCCATCCAAGGTTCGCATCCAAGTGAACCCCAAGAAACCGAATGCTGTCTTGAAACTTGACAGTTGGGATGGCACCCTCGATACTGCAAATGCTCTTGAATCCACCGCGGTAATTCACTAGACCAGTGGTTTTCTCCGTATTCAAGGTCAATTTATTTGACGCAACCCAATCTGAAATATTGTCAAGATCACTTTCGATCTCAGCAAGATCCTTTGGAATGCTTGACTTTCGGACTCTTGATAAGAAACAAATGTCGTCAACATACTTGATTATGTAGTTCGAGGGGAAAATAGTCTGAAGCGATGAAATATAAATGCCGAACAAATAAGGTCCTAGGAGGGACCCCTGTGGCACTCCTCCTGTGACCTTCATCAATTCACTCTTCTGTTCATCAATGCGTGCTCTCTGTTGCCTGTCCGATAAGTAGCTCTTCAATAACAACAGAAATCCCGCAGGAAGATTCATCTGACTGGCCTTGAAAAGCAGCTTTGAGTAACAAACTCTGTCAAAGGCCTTGGAGAGGTCAAAGCTGATCAGAATAGCGGCTCCCGTCTGTGGGTCATCGGCAAATCTGGTTAGGACATCGTTAGCATGGATGACAGCGTGAGTTGTTGATGATTTCTTCCTAATCCCGTATTGATTAGCACCAAGGTGAGCTGTTAGCTGGGGACGGATGCTTGATCGGATGACACGCTCGGCAATCTTGGCTGGAATTGGCAAGAGGCTAATCGGTATGGATTTTTCTATTACATTCTCCGAGGTTTTGGGGATCGGGATTATGTCACCAATTTTCCAGATCAGTGGAAAACGTCTATGGCGCAGGCATTCACTGATGAGGTGATGGATCGGCTCAGCGAGGACCAGAGAGCACTTCTTGTAAACTGCAGTAGGCACAGAATCACTTCCAGTTGCCTTTGGTAGTAGTCGTGAAAGAATGCTCCAGATGCCCTCAGCACTTAACTCAGGTAACCAGCAGTCGTCTGGAGACCCGTCGACGAAGTCAAAACTGGAGTTGTTGGCAATGCCACAGTAATAGTCATTGATCGTATTGAGCACCTCGGATGGATTACTGGAGTTTATGAGCCAATCACTGGGATCTCTTCCAGATTTTCCCCTCTCCATGTTGACGAATGACCATAGACCCCTTGCGGAATCCGAGCATTTAGAGCGAAAGTAGTACTGCTTGGCCTTCAGAATTTCTTGTTTTACCTTGACTTTCAAACCATTGAACAAAGTGAGTGATTGCTGCCATCACTTACATTGAACAACGGCCAGTTTCGAGCACGATAAGCCTCCCATCGGCGGTTTATCAGGATCTTTAAAAGAGGTGAGATCCATGGAGCATCATTGTCAGTCAAATAGACTGTTGTTTGCGGAATTAACTTCAGTGCATCATACATGAATCCATGAAAAATATCACATTTGGTGTCGATATCATTCGGAGCATACAAGCGTGAAAAGTCATTGTCAAGGAAAGATCTTTCAAATGCAAGAATGTTCGACAAGCGGAAGTCATAGAAGATATGTTTCTTCACCACACGCTGCTTCACCAATACTTTTGTCTTAGCAAGAACAGTAGCATGATCTGAGCCGGCTATTGGAGCACCAATTGAGACGTTTTCGGGAAGATAGTCATTTGACAAGCTCTTGTCCACGAAAATGAGGTTGAGGTTGGCAGTCTGTCGAGTCGCACCATGTACAATATTAATCAAGGAGAATCCAGATTCAAGGAAGGAGCGATTGTATCGGTTAAAGTCACCAGCCACGATTAGTCGATGAAGAGGAAGATTACTGAGATGATGATCAAGACAGTCACTGAGGGTGTCACAAATCCTCTTGAAATTTGAATTGACGATCCCAGGCGGAATATACATTCCCGTGAATACTATTTTGGAAGTAGGGATTTGGATGCAACAAACCTCAACCTCATCAAAAGTGGGTGTGGATATCTGGGTAGCGCGCAAAACTTCTTTGTCCAGATTGCCACTCCTCCTCGTCCAGAATCATTCTTTCGATCGGTGTGATGACACTCATATCCTGCCATTTGAATGCTCTGCGTTGGATTCTTGGAAGAGAGCCATGTTTCAGTGCAGATAACAATGACGGAGTTAAGTGCGATGACTTGGCTGTGAAGATCATCAAACTTATTATTAATCGAATACAGATTGCTTAAAAGGATAGAAGGTAGTATTCAAAGAATCTTGTCAATATTATCAAGGCATCTTAGACCAGAATGGTTGGTTATACTCACACACTTGTTTATCAAGCGAAACAAAACGAAAATGAGGCAACGCAGAAAAAGAAAAGGAAACGAGTGATTACTTGGTTTAATCCTCCTTTCAGCAAAAATGTGGCCACGAACATCGGCAGATATTTTTTAACTCTCATTGACAAGCATTTCACGGTGAACCACAAATTTTCGAAAATATTCAATCGCAACACATTGAAATTGAGTTACAGCTCCATGCCAAATGTGAGGAGAATCATAAATGGCCACATCAAAAGTGTCTTAAAGAATGAAAAAGCTGACTTGAAAACATGCAATTGTGTGGATAAAGGAAATTGCCCGCTTGGAAACGAATGCCATTCTGACAATATAGTTTATGCAGCCAGAATCACATGTGACGATTCAAATTACACTGAGAAAGATTACATCGGCATAAGTGAAGGCAGCTTCAAGTTAAGGTATGCGAATCACAAAAAATCATTTAATCATGAAAAGTACAAGAATGAAACCCAGCTATCAAAGGAATTCTGGAAGCTGAAGGAAAGTAAGAAGAACCCTAAAATAACTTGGAAAATTGTTAAGAAATGCAAGCCGTACAAGCCGGGAAATCCGAGATGTGATTTGTGCTCCCATGAAAAATACTTTATTTTGAGAAGCAGGGATGGAACTCTTCTCAACAGCAGAAACGAATTGGTTTCTAAGTGCAGACACAGGACTAAATATCTACTGCAGAACTTCAAAATGACGTGATGTGCAATGCATTTTCAGTACATTTTCAGTACTTTTTCATAGCTTTCTATCTTGCTTCTCTTTAGTATCTTATCGTGTGATGTCCAGTGATTAATGGTAACGAACCGGTATTGCTTTGCGAATTTTCCGTTGTAAAATTCATTCGGCTGATGATTGTGGTATTAAACACATGAAACTCGGAGTACCGAAATTGATGGTTTTTTCCTCCTAACAATTTTGGAATTAATTAATTATACATATATATATATATATATATTTCAGTAAAAGAAAAACGAGATTTTCCGAACGCGTTTCAGAGCGTCAATCGACTCCTTCTTCAGCGGAAACTTTATTACAATAAAATCGAATGCTTTTATATTTCAAAGGTAAAATCTCACAAATCGATTCACTGTCACAGTCCACAGTCGACGCAATTTTTGATAACAATTCAGTTTCTCTGTACATCAGCTGCAATTCGAAGGTCAGCGAACATTCAAGAACATGTGTATCATGACAATGTGTTGTGATTTCTGTTGGGACTGGGTATCCTTTGATATGTTCTTTTGCTCTAGTAATAAGATGTCGCGAAGTTTCCCCTATGTAGACTTTATTGCAGTCACCACATGTGTATTTGTAAACGCAGTTTGATTTTAAATCTCGGGGAATGCGATCCCTATTGTGAAAGAACATACCGTACTTGTTTTATTCACTTGAAAAACAGGATTAATTGCTAAATTCTCCGGTAAATTTCTGTTGAGTTGATGAATTTTCTCTCTAAGAAATTGATCCTTTCCTTGAACGTAAGGGAATCTCCAACAAATAGTAGTTTTCTTTTCTCTGTCATCATCATTTGTTTCGATTTTTGGCTTTTTTAAGTTTTCTTCAACTTTCCGTTTTATACGTTGAATCACTTGGATAGTGTAACCATTGTCAACAAATATTTTTGTTATAGACTCACATGATTTTTCATAGAACTCATCATTAGAACAAATTCTTTTCGCTCTATAAAAAAGTGATCTAATAGCCGCCATCTTGTATGACCAAGGAGCATATGCATCACAAGGGATATACGTCCCTGTATTCGTTTCTTTAATTTTCCAAGAAATGGAAATTTTGTTATCATTGTTGCGATAAATTGTACAATCCAAAAAATCAATACATCTATCCTTTTCAACATCAAGAGTAAATTTGATGTCGTTATCTACATGTAGTTTGTTGACAAAATCAAAAAAGTTGAACATATCAGGTTGACTTTTGAACATTAAAAAACAATCATCAACATATCGTTTATAAAATATAGGAGGACTTTGATTTGAATAACTATTATTATTATTATTAATCTTATTACTAGAGCAAAAGAACATATCAAAGGATACCCAGTCCCAACAGAAATCACAACACATTGTCATGATACTCATGAAAATAATTTTTCTGTAATTGCAGTGACAAAATGGCATCGGATCCTAGAAACTATTTGTTTAAGGGAAACAAAAAATTTGATAAATGAAAGAGAAGGATCGATACCACTTATTTTGCATCTGTAAATGTTTCACATTTCATGTATGAACCATCCTCATTTTTATTTTAGCCTAAGTGCACATGTTCTTGAATGTTCGCTGACCTTCGAATTGCAGCTGATGTACAGAGAAACTGAATTGTTATCAAAAATTGCGTCGACTGTGGACTGTGACAGTGAATCGATTTGTGAGATTTTACCTTTGAAATATAAAAGCATTCGATTTTATTGTAATAAAGTTTCCGCTGAAGAAGGAGTCGATTGACGCTCTGAAACGCGTTCGGAAAATCTCGTTTTTCTTTTACTGAAATATATATATATATATAATGTGCTCACCTTGCTCACCTTGGCCGGGCTCGATCCAGTTTCAGCCTCCCGGATGATCGGGTAGCACGGGGTGGCCCCTCAGTCCGTTGCTTCCACATGGCTCGGTCGGAGGCCATGTCTTCGTTTATCGATCTGACCTTCATTCCACTCTTTATCACAGTTCTCCAACTTGTTCTCGGTCTTCCCTTTCTTCTGTCGACAGGTTCTTGTTTCCATGCTCTTTTGCAGATGTTATCCTCTGGTCTTCTGAGCAGATGTCCGAGCCATCTCCATCGGCGAGTCTCAATTTCTTTGCTTATTGGGGGTACTTTAAGCATACGACGGATCTTATCGTTTCTTATTCTATCCTTCTTTGTCTTCCCCATTGACCACCTCAGCATCCTCATCTCTGACACTTCCATCGCAATAAGGTCAGCTTTAGTAGAAAGTGTTTATATTTTGCGAAAAAATGAAAATCAGATTATACAAAGTTAGAAATCACAAAGAAAATGTAGATTTGATCATTACAACCAAATGTTGATTACATAATTGTAGAATCATAAGTGATCAACAGACTGCATTAGACATACGAGCCGCATAAAAGAAAAATGAGTTTGCTCTACGGTAAGTACGCGCTTCTGGAAGTCTGTAATGTTTAGTATGCGGTAAACGCTCAGGAACACAATAACATAAAGGATGAGGCTCATGCTGACATTTCGATAAAAAGGAAAGTGTTCTTTGCATTAGGATGTCATCAAGATTAGGCATGACACTACATTTACAACCAAATGAACATATAATGTGATGAGCTCTTTTCTGAATCTTTCTAAGCATAGATTTTACGTTATGGGACCTATTGCAGAAGAGCGGCGAAGCATAGGTCAGAACAGACAGAACCAGAGACTTGTAGATTTCAAGCAGTTTGTTAGGAGGTAGCAAAGTTCTTAAACAGCGAATGATATACAATCTTTTTGCGGCGGTAGCACATACAGATACATATGTTTCAGGCACACTTCTTTTCCTGAGAATATAGGGATGTACTCCCTCGGTACTGTGTCATACGCCTTCTCCAGGTCGACGAACACCGCTCTAAAATCTTTCTGTTCCATGAGGGCATCCTCTAACCTCATTCGGAGGGTGAAAGTAGGTTCAGTGGTTGAGACACTCGGCATAAATCCGAACTGGTTTCTATCAATAGTTGTTATCTGTCTTAATCTGTCGCAGATGATTCGTTCCAGCAACTTAAGACCATGGCACAATAGATTTATACCTCTGTAATTGCTGCATTCTCTGTGATCCCCCTTTTTCTTGTAAATCGGGACCAGTGTACCCTCTCTCCATCTCTCCGGTATCTTGGCGGAGGCTAAGATTGAATTAAACACATTGGCGATCTCATCTGTTTTCTTAGCAGCGCGCAAAGCTTCGGTAGGCAAGTCGTCTCTCCCAACAGACTTGTTATCGGCCATCTTCGATAACTGATGTTCCACTTCCGCAGGAGTGATTTGGGGGACTGCCACATCGTTTCGAGGTGCCATACCGCAGTTGGCGTGAGGTCTCTCTTCGTTAAGAAGTTTTTCGAAGTACTCGCGCCATCGTTGCCGGTTACTGTCAGGCTCAATACACAAATTTCCTCGATCGTCTCTCACATAGTATCCTTCGATGTTTTCCTTTGTCATTTTGTCCCGGCTTCTCGCGATCTTATACACCAGTTTCTCTCCCTCTCGGCTTCCAAGCTTATCGTATAAGTCGGCTAGGCTTTCAGCCTTCGCTGATGCCACAGCTTTCGTGGCTGCCTTCTTTGCTTCCCTGTACACCGCTCTGTTTGCATCCGTATCGTCATTTCTCCATCTCTTGAAAGCTTCCCTCTTTGCCTTTAAAGCACTTTTGACATCTGCATTCCAACACCAAGATTCCCTTTCTCTGTAAGTCCCTCCACGCGTGGTACCACAAGTTACTTTCCCAGCTTCGTACAAATCGTTGCTCAATTTTTCCCATGATTCCCAATCCTTGTCGACGAGCTTCTCGCGAAAAACTTTCGCCACATTTTCTTCTTTCAGCTTCCACCATTTCACCTTTTGTAAAACCATCTTTGACTTCTTTGTTGGTACAGCATGCTTTTTCAGGTCCATAACCACCAATCTGTGCTGAGTGGCTGCACACTCAAAAGGTTAGGCTTTACAGTCGCGCACATGTTTTATTTCATTTGCACTGATGGCAATGTAGTCGACTTGTGTGCTCCTTCCTCCACTGTTGTACGTTATGAGCTGAGACTCACGCTTCCGGAAACGGGTATTCGCAATACTCAGATGCATCGCATCTGATGGCTGCAGGAAACTTTCACCATCTGCGTTTGGGATGCCAAAGCCATGGTTACCATGGGAACTATGACCGCCGCTTTGTTTCCCCACATGGCAGTTCATATCTCCTGCTAGGATGATGGTATCACGGTCCAAATCCAAGAACGTGTCCTCGAGGGTTTCGAGAAAGGCCTTCTTTTCACCAATACTTGTACCCACCTGAGGGGCGTACACTGAGATGATCGTCCACACTTTCTGGGAAGTTTCATCCACAATCTTCACCCACATGATCCTGTCGTTGATCCTTCTAACGTCAATCACTTTAGTCAGTAGATCCTGATGGATCACCAGACCCACTCCGTTTCTCGCCGTCTCTCCACCACTATAGAAGAGTTTGTACCCATGACCTATCTCTCTAGCCTTATTTCCCTTCCACTTTGTCTCCTGCAAGCAAGCAACGTCAACGTTCCGGCGAAGTAATGCTTCAGATATCTCGTAACTCCTTCCTGTCATGCTCCCGACATTCCATGTCGCTATTCTCCACTTGTGTTTATTTTCAGCTTGCTTCTTTAGCCGCGGTCGCTGATAGTTCCGCGGTAGTCCTTGTCCACTTGTCGCATCACTCGGACGAAGGTGAGGCGCGTCGCTTCTAGCGGGGGACGCCCTAGCATTATTTGTAATTCTTTGCAACGGACTATTCATTGATGTTTAATTTGGAGCAATGTTTTGCGGCCGGATGCCCTTCCTGACGCCAACCAACTTGTGTTAGGGATTTGGAACCCAAAGACCAATAGGCCTCAAAAGACCTCAGCGAGCCTGATCTGCCCGGGTTTACAGGAGTGTCCCTCTCCGTCCCGTTATCGATGATGTAAAAGCGTGGGATAATTGGCTGTTTAGTTACTACTGGCAATTCATGTAGTATCCAGGGGGCACGACCTGCAAGCGCCACCAAGCAGGTAGTCCGGAAGGGAGTCGGAAACCTGGACCTAGCCGGACTCGTGAACGTACAACCGTATGCCCCCTATTATATATATAATAATGTGAAGTAATATATAATATATATATATATATATAATATAATAATATATAATATAGTAATATAGTAATAATAATAATATATTATAATAATATAAAAATATAGTAATATAAATTAAAATAACATTATAATAATAATATATATAATAATAATAATATATTATAATAATATAAAAATATAGTAATATAAATTAAAATAACATTATAATAATAATATATATAATAATAATAATATAGTAATATATAATATATATATATAATAATGTAAGGTAATACGACACCCAAAAGATAAAAGAAAAACAAGCCAAATAACCCAAACAGCCCGACCGGTTTCTGCCCTTGAGAAGCCTGCAACAGGCAGAAACCGGTCGGGCTGTTTGGGTTATTTGGCTTGCTTTTCTTTTATCTTTTGGGTGTCGTATTACCTTACATTATTGCATACCATTTTTGATTTAAACCTTTTGGTATATATATACATACTCAGTGACAAAAAGAATGATGCAAGTCCTGATATGAATACTTATGACTTAAACTTGGTTTTACTGTACGTTTGTTTGTTGTTTGTAAAAGGAGAACCGAATGCTTTACTCAAAAACATTTAATTTGATACTCATGATTTTATCAACTTAAGTTAGAAACGGGTGTGACCACCGCGAGCATCCAAAACAGGCATCGATGCGTGAGGGCATGGGTGAGCACAGTCGCTGGATGAATGCCAGGTCTAAGAGGTTCCACTGCTCGATCAGTCTGTCGGCCAATATCTTCAAAGACACTGGTGGGTGGTTGTACCTCTCCCTCACTCTGCGACCAAGTTCATCCCAGCAGTGCTCGATGGGGGAGAGGTCGGGAGAACGTGAGGGCCATTCCAAGGTTGGGATTCCACTGCTTGCTATCCTGTTAGAGACCACTGAAGCGCGATGGGGCCTTGCGTTGTCATCCTGAAAAATCAATTGATTCGATGTCACTGCTGGAACCACGACCGGTGTCACGATCTCGTCGGCATATCGCTGTCCTGTCAATGTTCCTTTCACTACGATTGCTGGTGTTTTTCCATTGTGCCAGATACCGGCCCAAACCATGACACTACGGCCGCCGTACCGGTCGTGTTCTTTGACGCAACATGGAGCAAATCGTTCACTTGGCAAGCGATGAACACGGATCCGACCATCGTTGAAATCGAGAGTAAACCTCGATTCATCAGTCCAGAGCACACGTTCCCACTGTACGTTGTCACTCCACGACTGATGACCTTGACACCACGTCATTCGTCTCCTTCGATGTTCCAGGCTCAACGGAATTCTCACCACAGCGGGTCGTCGAGACTGTATACCAGCTTCTCGCAATCTTCGATATGCAGTTCGAACGCTACAGGCAACGTTCCCAGCAACCTTCCAGTACACAATTAGCTTCGGGACGGACACAAATCTGTTTCTTTTAGCAGCTAAAACTAAGCGTGCATCTGTCCACTTGGATGATACCCTTGGTCTTCCTGATCCGTTCTTCTTTTCCACATTTCCTTCTGCTTTCCAACGACACCACCACCTCCATACAACGACCCTTGAAATTTTCAATTCTTTCGCAACAGTTGTAGAACTTTGCCCACAACGCATCATCCCAATTGCCATTCCTCTGGTAAAGTTATCGTGCGCCATTTCATAAGTCAAATCTGGTCAGCAGTAGGTGGTAATTCTGTTCAACTTCTAGCTGTTACTGTGATCAATATCAAATTTTGACATTTGATGGTCCTATATCATTTCCCTTATCATATGGAGTTCAATGGTGATACATAGAAAGCGAGATATTATCTCAAACCATAGAAAAAAATGAAACAAACTTCCATTCAAGTCAATGATAGTTGGTTTCATTATTTATGTCAGTGAGTATATATATATATACATAATACAATACCGTGGGAAACACGCTCCTTGACAGTGCTCAACTTATGAAGGAGCAATTATACCGTAATTGAAAAAACAACTTGTACCGGTACTCAGAGTTTCATGTATTGTGTCCAATACAATCGTCAGCCAGATCTAAAAGACAAACATGGAATCATTGCATTAAATGCTGAAGTGAATAAAAGTCAAAAGTCAGGTCTTTGCCAGTAAATGCTTATTGCGATGTCTACATCTCGAAATCAATTCGCTCCTCTTGTTCAACAGATTGACATTTCTATGCTGCAGAATAAAATATTTCTCGCTAAGACAGAGGTCACATCGCCTGATCATTGGATTGCACGGCTTGTAAACTTTTTGATTTGCCAAGATATTTTAGGGGTCCCACCTTTTCCTTTGATACTCCAGTATTCCTTGGAAAGCTCTGTCTCGCTTTTATACTTTTCGTGAGAGAATGATTTTTATGATTACCATACCGCAGTATGAAACTTCCTTCACAAATGCCGAAGTACGTCTTTTGATGTTTTTTTACGGATTTGCCTGATTTATTTCTGAATTATTTCGTTGATAAGATTTTGTACGTAAAGAGACAAATCACTGGTGCCACTAATAGTGATACTGATGATAGTCATGTTTTTGATTTGTGTTTCTCCGGGGTTCCATTGTCTTCTTACAAAGTAATGTCACAGTCTGACATACGTGAAGTCATAGCTAAATTGTCGATGACATCATGAGTCTTGGATCCCATCCCTGTAGATGTACTGAAAGATCACATTGATGATGTGCTACCTGTGATTGTCAATTATTCATTGAAAACTGGCGTCTTTCCTGTTGCTTTAAAGCATGCTGTTATCAAGGTCACATTTGATAGGAATTCTTTTGAAAATTATCGTCCGGTGTCACAATTACCTTTTCTTTCAAAAGTGATAGAGAAAGTAGCTTCTCAACAGTTGATGCAACATCTGACTGCGAATAACTTATTTGAATCTTATCAATCGGCTTACCGGTCGAATCATAGCACGGAGACGGCGCTATTGAAAATCATGAATGACTTGCTATTATCTTTTGACAATGGTCAAGTGTCTGCCCTTGTGCTTGTTGATTTGACTTCTGCATTTGATACGGTTGATCATGATATTTTGAAATCCCGTCTGAAATATACGTATAGCGTGATAGGAACAGCTCATGAATGGTTCGCATCATACTTATCTCAAAGGACTTAGTCTGCTATGATGTCTCACAGTACATCCAAAAAATCATTTCTTTCATGTGGTGTACCGCAGCGCTCCGTCCTAGGACCTATTTTATTCTCGCTTTATCTCTCACCAATCTCGAAAATGTTCGGTTGCCACTCTTTCAAATACCATATGTATGCGGATGACTGCCAATTCTATCAAAGCACGACTTCTGAGCGAGTACATGAGCTCTTGCTGTCGGCGAATAATTGTCTTCATCAAGTGGAGGATTGGTTGGCAAGTATTCAACTGATTTTGAATAGACGGAAGACTGAAGTGATTATGTTATATCCTCCAAGCATAAGAATGCCAACTGAGCCACTACCGCATTTTGATTTTTCTCAGAAAGTGAGGAATCTCGGTATATCATTCGATCGAAACCTCGATTTATCGTGTCACGTTATCAACTTGATTCGTGTTTTATATTGTGAGTTGCGCCGCTTGCGCCATATCCGACGCTATTTATCAACGGATGCGTGTAAAACTGTGGTGTGCAGTACTATTCTTTCTCGAATTGATTACTGTAATTCAATTCTATACAACTGTCCAACGTATCTTCTAGATAAGCTACAGCGTATTCAAAACAATGCGGCGAGGTGAATTGTGCGTATTCTGAAATATGATCATATATCGTGTCATCTTTCTGATTTACACTGGCTTCGTATCAGACAACGGATATGTTTTAAAATTTGTGTCACTGTGTACAAGATTCTTCAGGGCTCTTGTCCGTCCTATTTGTTAAATCTCGTATCCGTGTATGTTCCCAGGCGATCGTTGCGTTCATCTGATGATGACCGAATTCTGGAGTCTCGCAATTATCGAACTCGATTAGGAAGAAGATCATTTTCCTATGCTGCACCCGTATTGTGGAATTCCTTACCCAGAGACGTGAGGAACTCAGCATCCCTACACTCATTTAAAAAGTCTTTGAAGACACACTTTATTTCTTACAATCGCTGATGTGTTTATGTTATTTTGTGTACCTGTAATGTTGTATAATTTTGTTGCGCCATGAGCTCACCAAGTAATGGCGCTCTATAAATATACAGTTATTATTATTATTATTATTATTGATGTCCATCGTTCTTGCTATCTGAGATTTTTGCTTCATACACTAAACTGGTGGAGAGGCACTTGTTATCCAAGGGGCAATTTTCCTTATTTTTGCAGTTGCATTCCTTTTCCTTTTCTTTGCTTTTTAACATTTTTTGTTGTGACCATTGATGATAAATTTTACATTTGGCATGCAACTGTAACTGATTTTTAGGGTATTTCGGTTGAATATTTTCCTAAGTCGGTTGTTACTATGGAAATGCTTATCGATCGCCATCAAAAAATATTTTCCCACATTCGTTGAGACGTTCTTACTGTAAGGAGGGTTAAACCAAAAATGACAGCTCTAGAACGATGTCTCCTTCCTGCAACTTCTGCGACGCCATTTTGATATTTCAATTTATAATTATATCCGTTTTGCCTTAAAACTTCCTGGTAGTGGTGGGCGGCCTCATTAAATATAGACTCATTCGATGACAGTTCATTTATTCGTTTCTCTATCGTAATTGGAAGCTGTTGAATGCAACTGCAAAAATAAGGAAAATTGCCCCTTGGATAACAAGTGCCTCTCCACCAGTATAGTGTATGAAGCAAAAATCTCAGATAGCAAGAACGATGGACATCAAAAGACGTACTTCGGCATTTGTGAAGGAAGTTTCAAACTGCGGTATGGCAATCATAAAAAATCATTCTCTCACGAAAAGTATAAAAGCGAGACAGAGCTTTCCAAGGAATACTGGAGTATCAAAGGAAAAGGTGGGACCCCTAAAATATCTTGGCAAATCAAAAAGTTTACAAGCCGTACAATCCAATGATCAGGCGATGTGACCTCTGTCTTAGCGAGAAATATTTTATTCTGCAGCATAGAAATGTCAATCTATTGGACAAGAGGAGCGAATTGATTTCGAGATGTAGACATCGCAATAAGCATTTACTGGCAAAGACCTGACTTTTGACTTTTATTCACTTCAGTATTTAATGCAATGATTCCATGTTTGTCTTTTAGATCTGGCTGTCGATTGTATTGGACACAATACATGAAACTCTGAGTACCGGTACAAGTTGTTTTTTCAATTATGGATTATATATACGTATATAAGCACGGTTCACCATTGACCTGAATTATTTTAAAGAAAAAGAAGACGAGGTCAATAAAACATATATTGGAAAGCTTTCGATAAAAGTATTTTTCAATCCAAAAGTAGCAACAATCTTAAACCAAGCAAAAAGGATAGACATTGGCAAAAACTTCTGTAAAATTTCTATTTTGATGTCACAAGCTGATGGATTTAATTGATGCTTCAAATGAAAATACTGGTGTACAAGACTTATTTTGCTATTTAAATGTTCTAAAATTCGCCTCCTCATAGTGCACTGAGTTTCACCAATATAAGTCTGTTGACATTTGTTGCAAGTGATTTTATATACAACATTTTTCATTAAACATAAATTGCTGTTATTACATAAACAAGACTTATTGCATGGAATACTTTCTTTCTTCTTGGCGAACTAATGATGGTGGAGTTACAAACACAGGTTTCACTTTCAAAATTGGAATTTTATTTAATTCAGAGCGAATTTGTCTGGCTTGATTTTCATTGATAAAAGGAATACGAACGTAAGCTTGCTTTTCTTGGTTAGTACGTGTACGAGTATGAAATGAAGGAACAGAAGTTGTTATATACTTGTTGACTAAACATTTGGGATATCCATTAGAAATAAAACGATGTTTGACAAAGATATACCTTTTTCAATCAATACAGAGGTGGTACAATTTTGATAAACTCGTAAACATTCATTTCTCATCAAATTAATCTTTCTAATTAAAGGTACGAAGCTATCCCATGGTAACAGATGACCTCTGTGGGTGGATTTAGAATAAAACGAACTTAAACACGAATTATTCGCGAAACTTTTATGTCCAAAAATGAAATACTAGCATTTTCGGGGTACTCAACAGTAAATTGAATACAGTAAATTGAATAGCAATGCTATTCAACTCAGGAAGTATGTCATCCAAAGGAGAAAAAGAAATAACAAAAATATCATCAATATAATCTTTTCCAGAAAATAAAACGTGATGGATCAACAGATAGAATTTGCCTCTCTACATGAAACATGTAAACAATCGCTAAAATAGGGGATAAATTATTTTCCATAGCTAATCCTGAATTTTGTTTATAGAGCCGACCCTTAAAGAAAATGGTGTCCGTAGTTACAGCCAATTTCAAAAGTTTTGTAAAATCAGACTCATTGATAGACGATAAAGAGGTAGACATTTTATGTTCTTTGAAAAAATTTGTTACAATAGAAAATACATCATTAGAACCAGATAAAGGTATAGAGCCATATAAATTTGTAACGTCAAAAGATCCGTAGAAAAATGGTTTAGAGTAATCAATTGAAACATCCATAATTGAGTTTAAAAATGTAAAAGTGTCTTTCAAATGCGTAGATACAAAATTCAGAAGGGAAAGTAAAAAATGTGCTAAAAATCTTGAAAGACTAGTTGCCGGAGTGTCTACCGCAGAAATCAGAGGTCTACCTTTGAGGGGTGATTTGTGATCTTTAGGCAAGATTGTCAATTGACTGGGGATAGGGTCGCTACATTTCAATTTTAGTAGGACAGTTTCATCTCATTACTCTGCCGAGATGCAATACTAGTTAATTCTTTATTGAACAACTTTTGAACTGTGCTCGGTAAAACGTGTGGTTTTTCATCATAATTTTCTAAGTGTGGGTAGCTCAAATGTTCATATTCACAATCATCGATCGCTATAATTCTCTTTGTCTTGTCCAATGGCAGAATTCTAATATCAGGAATAGCTTTAATGCTTTTAATTATTTTAGAGTCATTAGACACAGGGATTTTTGATTTAGAGGTAATGTCTATTATTTTATCATGTATAGACGATAGACATTGTTGTACATCATCTGGAAGTGACACGTCAGTATGATAATAAGGACGGTTAGCTGGAGAGATAAACCGCCAACTGGCTTCAAGTAGATCAGAATTAGAGTCAGAATTATTAGCATCATTATTTTGAGATGAAATTCGATGATGAAGTTGCCTTTTAAGTGACTCAAAAGAGGCATCAATAATAATATTGTTATTCCAATTAATAGATTTTCTAGGAGTAGGAATATATGAAGGGCCTTTCTGAAGTAATTCAACTTCATTTTTAATAAAATTATGAGAAGAAAGATTAGAAAAGGCATTGACTTGTAGCAGAGATTTACCCGAATCATTTTCAGGTACTAATTTCGATGGATGAATATTAGACTCACTGCTTATTGCACTATTTATCACTTCACACGAATAAAAAACTTCATCACTAGATGATTCAATGCTTGCTGCACTATTTATCACTTCATACGAATAAATAACTTCATCACTCTTGAATAAATTTTCTTCAGGAATAGAATGAATACGAGTAGCTCGATTCATATAGACTTTTGTCGAAAGCTTTCCAATATATGTTTTTATTGACCTCGTCTTCTTTTTCTTTAATATATATATATATATATATATATATCTGCATTTGAATAAAGATGACAGTAATGTTCACAGACATTTTGTGCAAAAACATCAATTATAAGACCTACTACTACTAACATCAAGATATCGATCCTACAAAGTAGCTTTCAAAGTATAGATGTACATCAATGAGATTTCACCTGCTATGAACATTATGCTGAACCAATAAGTGTGCATAGTTTGTCTGTAATATTTTTTTCAAATTCTTCATCTGATGTATTCATAGCATTGTAAATTCTTTTCCATCTGATTTGATAGAGTCAATCTAAATATCATTAGAAATAACATCCCTTTTTGGCCTTGTCTACTTTAATCATTTTGATATATATATAAAACAAAAATTAAAAACCAAAAGCCAGATGCCTGTAAAGTGCAACCGTTTTCGATGTATTATTTTTTACATCTAATCATGCACACAGGAAGTCAAAGTAACATGACAACTAATGATAAAATAACCAAAAAGCATATAGAAATCATAAAGAGTTCAACAAAGGTTTAAATTTGGAAATAAAATAGCTTTCTTTGGCCTCTCTGATGTACTTAGTGGCATTCCAAGAAAGCTGGAAAATCGGCATAGCTTTTTACAAGATTTTACAAACGAGATTTTTACTACAAGATTTTAGGTCGGAGCTCACCTGAAAAAATCCTAAGTGTTAAAGTGACTTTGTATGGACAAAATTTTGAAAATTTTCCAAAGTGTGGCATTTCGACCTGGGACCTTTACCAAAACATTTTTCATCAAATTTCACTGACCCCCCCCCCCCCCCGACAGCGATCTTCTAACTTTGGTTCTAGTGGACGGATTTTGTCTTACAGCTACTCGTTTGAAAGAGGAGAAAAAACTGCTTGGTGACATTTTTTGTTGCGAGTCAATCGGACCAGCCGTTCAAAAGTTAGAGCTGTTACAAGATTTTAGGTCGGAGCTCACCTGAAAAAATCCTAAGTGTCAGAGTGACTTTGTATGGACAAAATTTTGAAAATTTTCCAAAGTGTGGCATTTCGACCTGGGACCCTGACCAAAGTTTGTTTCATCAAATTTCTCCGAACGAGGGGGGGTCAGTGAAATTTGATGAAAAATGTTTTTGGTAAAGGTCCCAGGTCGATATTCGGAAGTTTTAAATTTTTCAAAATTTTCACCACACTGGAGCTTCCACACTTAGGAATTTTTTCACTTGTGGCATGTTACATGGACATGTGCTGACGCACCGACTTCCCGTGGTCATATGAGAATGGTTCAGGTGTCATGTGATAGAGAATGATGAGACAAATCGTTTGCAACAAACCGCATGTCGCTACAATGAATACTTTCGGAGATAGAGCTATTTTAAGTTTTCTTCCGAGCATATATAAACCCCCGACAACGTAAGTCTGATCACTTCATCGAAAGACGAGGTAAGCGACGGTCGTCGCTCTGAGCTCCCGATATCGGGTGTTTCAAAGGACTCTATCTTTTGAAGTAGGCAAGCTATCTTCTTACTTCAAAGTTTGTGTGATAGAGTTTGATAGTTGTCTTTACTACTGATAAAATTTTTTAAAAGTAGTATGAGTAGTAAAAATGCGGAATTTTTTTAAAAATTCTTAATTTTCAGTTTTTTCAAAGTTTTAACATGTAGACTAAGGTTTTCAAGTATGCTGAGTTCAAATCTGCTATCAGATTTGAAATTTAAATAAGGCAGCTTTGAGGGGTTAGATCCCAGCTACTGATCACTACCTTTGACTCGGCGTTACTGTTGCCTCTTCGGGGCAGTGACAATGATGTCTTCAGCTGTAAATAGCGGGTATCGGGGAAGATCTCTCACTTCCCTAGTGATCAGTACAAGCAAGGCCTTCGGGCTGTCGACGGGATCGAGTGCCACTCACTACACTCAAATCTATCATTCCTCACTAAGTGTTATGCTTTAGGCCGTATACTACATTCAAATCTGCTATCAGATTTGAAATTTAACTAAGGCAGCTTTGAGGGGTTAGATCCCAGCTACTGATCACTACCTTTGGCTCGGCGTTGCTGTTACCACTTCGGGGCAGTGACAATGATGTCTTCAGCTGTAAAGAGCGGGTATCGGGGAAGATCTGTCACTTCCCTAGTGATCAGTACAAGGCCTTCGGGCTGTCGACGGGATCGAGTGCCACTCACTACACTCAAATCTATCATTCCTCACTAAGTGTTATGCTTTAGGCTGTATACTACATGATTCAAAACTTATACTAATTTCATCATCTTACAGTTAACGAGAAATCTGAGTCACAACAACAAAAGCGGTGAATAACGATAAAAATAAGAAGTTCCATAATAAAATGTGTGCATGCGGTCGAATCAACCGCCGAGATGGTCTCAGGGACCACATAAGGAAGGTAGGGGCCGACCACATGGTTATCCTGAGTAGGGTTGCCTGTGTGAAGTGTAGGGTGCTGTTGGTTGTTGGGCAGGAGGCCGAGTTTTATCGGAGGCATGGTGAGTGCACAGGAGGGTTGGTGACCGATTTGAGATTTGTGGAGTTGATGAATGCTGAGAGGGAGTGAATGTTGGGGAAAGAGGCCAAGAAACCTGAGGCCGAGAATGTTGTTGTTGTTGAGAATGCTAGTGGGAATGTTGTTGAGAATGCTAGTGGGAATGCTGTGGAGAATGAGGTAGAGAGTGCTGTGGCCGGTTTGAAGGCTGAGAAGTGGCGGAAGAGAGTGTTTGAGAGTGATGATGAGGATGATGTGGATTTGGATAGGGAGCGAGGGAGGAAGCGTGTGAGGAAGTTGAGCTCTTCTTCGTCGGAGGTATCCAACATTATTGTTGAGGACCCCCCGCAGAGCTCATCTTCCCCAATAGTGAAGGGTGGTGGGGTACGGAAGCAGTCGGTGCGGTGGGATGAGGACATGGAGAAGAAGCATGTGTCGCAGCAAGCCGCACATGCTTTGTTGGTTGATCGACATGAAAGTTTGAAGAAGGTGAATGAGAGAGTGTTGGAGGAGTTGAATGAGTTGAGAATGAAGGAGGTGAAATGTAAGGAGGTGGCGGATGAGAATATCCGTATGAGGAGTGTTGTGAAAGAGTTGAAGGAGAATGTGCGAGTGTTGGAAGACGAGAATGATGAGCGAGAGAAGAGGACGAGTGCTGCAGAGAGGAGAATGGGAGAGGCAGAGTCGAAGTACGAGTATGAGAAGTTGATGAAGGAGATGACTGTATTGAGAGCGAGGAATGCTGAGTTGGAGAGGAGTGTGAGTAGACAGGCTGATGAGAGAGAGTCGTTTGCGAAGTTGGAGCGTATGAGGAATGAATGGAATCGCTTGAATGAGGACAGAATGTTTGAGTTCCACATCCCTATTCGGGATAACCATCTGGACGGTCAAGTCCTCGTGAATCAAAGCCTCGACGAGAGCATCATATGCTACAATGGCTATCCGACCAAGAAATGTTTGCATGCCACACTGAGAATGCGCGGACATTTACAAAAATTTTCTGTTAGGAAGCGCGCGAGACTACCCAAGGATGGCTAACTTGGTAAGTGAAAAGAAAAATAAGATAGTATATCCTATTCTAATACATATCATTTTCATTGCAGATCTTTTCCCCGCCTTCACCAACCCATCATGTCACTCCCGAGAACGAACCATCGGCTCTCTTAAGGGCCACCTAGGGGCAAGACATGATAGAACCTCCACGCGGTTTGCCCTGGGCAGTCTTCAGACTGGCGAATACTATCATTAAGTTGAATCTGCTATCAGTCAACTTGAACGTTGCGTCACGTTAGAGGGGTATATAAACCACTACCTCTCATTTCATTTCATTTCAATCATGCAGACGCCGAACAGTCAAGTCAGCTCTCCTCGCGGACTGCAGTTAACGCCGCGAAATTTATTTGATGAATTTGTTAGACTAGAGGAGCAAGACAGAGTCCACAACAATCTTGCTCGGATTGGCAATCCGATGACAGCAAGTGTTGTCAATCCAACGGAATGGCGCTACATTCCACTTTTCAGTCACATACCAATTAGCGTGGAAGTCGACACTGCTACCAAAGAGACAGTCAAAGACTCTCTCAGCAGAATCGGTAGGCTGTAAGATGACGACTCCCGAGAACGAACCACCGGCTCTCTTAAGGGCCACCATGGGGCGAGATTTGATAGAACCTCCTCGCGGTTTGCCCTGGGCAATCTTCAGACTGGCGAATACTATCATTAAGTTGAATCTGCTATCAGTCAACTTGAACGTTATGCAGTCGATTGCTATCCCTGAAGCATTCTGATTCGCTGTTGAGCAATTCATTGTTGAAAACCCTATATAAGCGGAAGATTGTAGCGCTTCTCATTCAATATTAAGTCACGATGGAAGCAACGTCTCCTGCCAACAGCATTCCCGACTTCATCATCCTCGACGAGTGGGATGAAGACAACGCCATTCCCAACTTCATCATCCTCGACGAGTGGGATGAAGAGGATGAGAAGAAGGGGAAGATCAAGAAGATCGTTTGGACGGATGAGGTGTGGACTCCTAAAACCACCCGCATCCGAAAGGTGCCAGATGCACCAGCACGACCTAGGCGGTATAGGGTATATGAGAACCTAACCGTCATACCCATTGACGATTCAAGCCAATAGTCAACTTGTTACTCCCGAGAACGAACCACCGGCTCTCTTAATGGCCACCATGGGGCAAGACATGATAGAACCTCCACGCGGTTTGCCCTGGGCAGTCTTCGGACTGGCGAATACTATCATTAAGTTGAATCTGCTATCAGTCAACTTGAACGTTGCAAATGAAGTTCGGTGTAATACTTCCTTTCGACGGGCGTTCCTGTAAAGGGCGGCGGTGAAACCCGTAGCTATGTATACCGCAAGGGACATTCGGCAATGGTCAATCTTGTTACACCTCTCTGCGTCATGTTTGCAAGTGATTGCCTCTGTCTCAACGTAGTATGCATTCGCGCCAGGGCGACATTTAGCCAACTGTCGAAGGTTGCCTAAAACTTTCCATTGCATACGTTATGAGAACCATGAGTTCTACCTGTCTCTATCAATGAGACAAATTGATGAATGGAATGAAATGGGAGGACACTCACGCGCCACACGCAACATAACACACTTCTCTCTTCCGTAGTCTAACAAGCTCTTTACACATGGATCGCAGTCGATTGCTATCCCAGAATCATGTAAGCTATCTTAATTTTATTTAACACTATTTCATCTACCATTATCACCCATATGAAATGTTATAAGATTTACAAGTTAGACTAATCGTGCTACTATTTCCAAATGAAAAAAGTATACATGGTTAAATCATCCACTGAAGCCCCATTCAAGTAAGTCAGTATGAAAGCAAAGATAATACGAAATAAAAATTTATTATGGCATGTATTTCAAAAGGTCTTCATCGTCAATATCGTCCCAGAGTCTGGCTTCACATAGATCACAAAAACAGTTCACTTGTTTCAATCGTTCTTCTACCGCGAGCCTCACTTTGTCGATGTACTCCCACTCCACCATAGTTCGTGGCTGGAAGTTAGGGGTGTACCATTCTCATAATTGATGGAGGAATTTAGTGCTGGTGATCTCCATCACATCATCAGTATCGTACTGCAGATATTTCCATCGTATGCCTGTTAAGTCGGGACACTCCTTCTCACATACATGTACACTCTCCTCTTCGTCGTCCGCTGGTAATGACAACTTTCTAATGTTGTCGAGTCGGTATAACTTCTCCACCTTCCCCTTCGTTGGAGCGTTTGGTGCAACGAGCGTCTTTGATGATGAGCATGGAGAAGAGAACTCCAATGTAGTGTTCGGTGTTTTTGGAGGGCTTGTCATGTTGACTGTGAATAATAACTTTGAAATGTTTTCTAATTCTTAAGTATAAACAAGCAACCAATCAGAATGAACAGCCAATGAATGATGAGCATGAAAGGATATAAGCAAAGTGACATTCGTGTCATTTCACTCTGTCTTTGAGACGTGTAAGTAAACTGTTCTCTAGTGAAGTCTCTATCTTGTTGAAGCATCAACCTTAAACTTGATTTCGTTGAAATGGTAAGTTGAAAATTTCTTCACTCATCTCCCTCAAACATGTGGCTAATAGCATCTTCCTAAATTTCAGGCATCAATTTCATCACCAACGCCCTCCCTTCTCGAGGAAAGTTTAGAGTTGTTGAGTCAAGGTAGGTTGTAACAATACACTGAGACTTGAACAGAGATGATAGAATGATTTCTCTTTCAGGTGATGTGAGTTCCACCTCAGAACTGTCGCGACATGGCAACGAGTTGGAATGTGCCGACTGCGGACATATGTTTAGAAGGAAGCACAGTCTCCTTCGACACATCAAACAACGTGTGTGTCAACGCAAAGCGGCATCAATCTCCGGAGGTGAGGTTGATTCTGACGATGACATCTCCTTTCCTTGCGATTTGTGCCCTCTTTCTTTCGATAGCCACTTTCAGCGATCTTCGCACAGACTTCAACACACGCATGCAAATGATCACTACACCAACGGTACCTCTACCATCTCCCTCATTAATGTTTCACATAATAATTTAGTACGCGACTACTGCATGGAGTCCACTACTCAAATAGTAGATTTTCCTGAGTGGCTCCTTCAAAATTCTAACATTATCGAAGCGCTCTTCAACAATTTAGACAATTTTAGAATGAAGGCGCTCATCTACCTCAAACTAAAATATATTAAAATAGATTTTCAAACGGGTCAAGTGACGGAGAGAATACAGTTTCATGTTCCTTCCTCTTCCGCAACCGAAGTTGTAGACTGCGAGTCTTGGCTAAATTTCCATATTCAATGTTTAAAATCAAATGTAGATAAATTCAATCAACGCGACAGCGCTCTCATTTTTGATGGTGTGGACTCAGCCATATTCAAAATTTCCCTATTAGAAAGTCATGCAGCTCGAGGCACATTTAAACTACCAAAAACGTTGTATAATAAGAAAGCTGTCATCAATGTCGATTGTAAATCACAGTGTTTCAAATATGCAGTCCTATCCATCCTTCACTATAATGATATCAACGCGCATCGAGATCGCACCTATAGCTATAGACAGTAGGAGGATGAACTAGACTTTGAAGGTTGTGATAGTAACAACATGAAAATCAAAGATGTAGAAACGTTCGAAAAACATAATCAGATTAAAATTGTCGTTCACGTGTGGGAGAAGGGGTTGAAGGGTGCCCGCTATAATTCACGTTCAACTTGTTATGAACGTGTAGTCAACCTCTTATTAGTAAAACAAGATGATAGCGAGGAATGGCACTACTGTGGTATTCCCAAAATCTCTCGCTTGTACACTCACTTGGGGCACTCTAAAAGAGGTGAACATTTTGTATGCGACCGCTGCATCCGCTCCTTTTGGAGTAAAGATAAATTTGAAACTCACTATGAATGGTGCAAGCGAGGTAAATTACAAATGGAAAGCATGCCCAAAGATAAAATGTTTTCACATAGGGATAATGGTGACGAATTAAGTCCACTGCGTGTCATTTACGCAGACATAGAATGCTACATTGATGATATCATCCACAAGCCAGCAGCCATATCCTGCTATGAAGTATGGCATGACCACTTTAGGAATAGACAAAACAAAATGCATACTTGGCAAGGTGAAGATTGTATTTCAAAATTTCTAGAATTTCTCGATAAAGCTGCTAAATTTCAACAATCATATGATCCCCAATTGCAACGTAAGTCACTACATATGTCAGATGAAGACAAACAAAAATTTGAAAGTTGCACATCGTGCCCTAAATGTCATAAAACGTTTGATGACGATAAAATTAAAAAAAGTGCGTGATCATGATCACATCACTGGTAAATTGAGAAACGCACTCTGCTCCAAATGTAACTTTTCACTTAGGTTGAGAAGTCGTGTACTATCCGTCATTTTTCATAACTTTAAGGGCTATGACAGTCATATGATCATAAAAGGAGGGTTGAGCCAGATGAAATCGTGGCAGTTTAATGTAATAGCGCAAACGAGAGAAAAATTCATGGCAATGACAGCAAAAGTACCAGTAGATAAAACTAAAGAAAATAAGACAGTCTTCTTCGAAATAAAATTTTTAGATTCATTCCAATTCATGTCAGCGTCACTAGCTTCTCTCGTTCGAAATCTCAAGTTTCTTCCCCATAGTCAAACTTTGAAGAAACACTATCCAAACTTAACGGATGAAATAATCACTCGCAAAGGAGTCTTTCCCTATGCGTATTTTAGCTCAATGTCTAAACTAAATGAAACAACCCTTCCTTCCATTGGCAAATTCAAAAACGATTTGACGGGTGAAGATTGTCCAGTAGAGGACTATGAACATGCTCAAGAGGCATGGTTAAAATTTGATTGTAAAACGTTTGGCGATTATATGATTGCCTATCTTAAGTTAGATGTATTTTTGCTGGCTGATGTATTTCAGGAGTTTCGACGAGTGGCATTAGAAGAAGAAAAGTTAGATCCCGTCCACTTTGTCAGTCTGCCAGCCATGTCCTTTAAGTCTGCTTTTAAAATGACTGGTGAGACCATTCATCTCTTACAAGATCCAGAGATGTATAATTTATTTGAGCGAGGAATTCGCGGTGGTCTCACATTTGTAAATAAACATCATATAAAATCTAAAACAGTAGGTGATGATCATATCCACCTAAAGTACTATGACCAAAATAATTTATATGGCAGTTCACTGTCTAAACCACTACCTCATTCCGAGTTTAGTTGGTTAAATCAAGATGAGCTTGAGTATTACTCCAACCCTTCAAGCATACTGAAGATTCCAGATAAAGGTGATTGGGGATATTATTTTGAAGTGGATCTGATTTATCCAAATAGCATTAAAAATAAAACTGCTGATTTCCCACTATCACCTGAATCTGGTGAAGTGACTGAAGATATGTTTTCACCATTCATGTCACAATTTCATAATAACTTAACAGAGTGTGGACAGCCAAGGTACAAACGATGCCGCAAACTTTTACTCACCCAATATGATAAGAAAAATTATCTCGTACACTTCTGCATACTAAAATTCTATTTAGAAATGGGCATGCTTCTAAAGTTAGTTCACCGCATTATCAAATTTAGACAGAAAGCCTTCCTCAAACCCTACATAGATAGTAACAGTCAAAAACGTGCACTAGCCCAAAATAATTTTGAAAAAGATTTTTATAAATATAAGAATAACTGTCTTTTCGGAAAGACCATGGAGGATGTTAGAAAACGCATAAACTACAAACTAGTCAATGATGTTACAAAATTTAAGAAATTGGTCTCATCACCTTTATTCATCGATGGAGACATTATCGATGAGGACCTTGTAGGTGTTAAAATGATAAAATCTGAAGTTGAGTTGTGCAAGCCCATCTATATTGGCCAAGCTGTACTAGATTACTCTAAGCTTGAAATGTACCAACTCTTTTATAAAATACTAAAACCATGTCCTCTCGTAAAAGAGGTTCGTTTGTTGGGTGGTGATACAGATAGTTTCTTCTTAGGTATTACCACTCAAAAAGATTTAAATTTTAATGAAGTAGGAAAATCTTTAGAAAGATATTTTGATACATCAAATTATCCTACTGATCACCCACTCTACTCCATCAAAAATAAGGCAAAAGTTGGCTGCTTTAAGGATGAGACAGCAGGGAAGGAAATAGATGAAAAGATTCTCCTCCGCCCAAAAATGTATTCCATGAAATTAAAAGAATGTGCAGATAGTATTACGCGTGCTAAAGGAATATCAAAATCCATTGTCCAAAAAATGAAACATCGGTCCTATAAGAAGGCCTATAAAAATAAGAATATAACGTTTGTCAATATGACAATCTTAAAATCACAAATTCATACTGTGAAAACGTACACATTTAAGAAACGAGCGCTTTCAGCATGGGAGGATAAGAGGTGTTGGATAGGACATAACACATCTCTTCCACATGGACATCCTGATACAAACATACCTCCACCCAAAAGAATAAAACTCACACTACCACATTCAGGAGATGTATTGACATAATCATCCTTAACTCAGTATTTTGATGTTGCTTTTTGTAGATATACATGGTTGTTTTATGTATCGCATGAGATCGTTTCTTCCTTGTGAATATATGCCTACAGTTAGCCCGTTCCCCCTATATCTGTGAAAAGACTTTCATACACATATTTTTATTTCAATAAACATATCACAATGACTTCACTTTGTTTTCCGAAACACTAAAGTTACGAGGGATTTAGTATCTTTCACATGGATGCACTCTTGTAAACCATTGGTAATTTTGATAGCAATAGAGGGTATAGTTTGTTTGACGACGGGATGATAGAAAATAGATTGAAACATCTTCTCGACTATTCCATATGAAGCGTCTTTATCATGAATGAAATCACGTAAAATGTATTCTTTTTTCTCACCAACAGAAATAGGTAGAATCAAATCACTTTGAATGTAAAGGTGCTGTTCATGTTTATCAAGCGTCATTGGTGTTTCTATACCAATCGTATGCGCAGCAGTAAACACAGTTTGTAACATTGAAAAACCAAAGAGTTTTTTCAAATTTTTACTCAATTGACATTCAATGTCATCACCCAGTTTCAGAACAACGCGTTGATTTTCAATTGAAAACGAAATGTGGTGTGTCTTTACATCATATTTACTTTTCATCACATGCTGCAACTTCTGTTGTATATAAGGATTTACTACATGAATGAAGCTTTCAACTGTATGATATAGACGCGGCATTATATTGATAGCAACTTTAGATTCTTCATAAGACTGGTAAATTTTCTTGATGCGATCACCATAGATGTCCACCCGCCATTCATCATTAACTGAATCAGCTTTAGTGTGATATTCATGAGAAGCATACACCACACCGCTTCCAATAATAGGTGTATAATGTCTTACAAAATGACGCAAGGTTGGAGAGAAATAAACTGTAAGTTTGTCATCGTATTTCTGAATAACCAACTTATCTTTGTCCGCCATAATTTTCTCTCCATACTTCTTCCCCACAGTCTCATTCCATCGTTTTACTAACTCAATAAGTGATAAAGGTTGAACACCACGCTTTTTCAAAATGATGCGTTCTTCACATTCTACAACATCTTCATCAAATATTTTAAATCTATAATGAAATTTGTTGATTCGATTTGAATAAACTTTCTTAACATTTGCAGTAGCAATTGACGTTAGATGTAGTCCATGGCCAAAACCGAGATGTGGATAGAATTCATTATCCAACCTCAGTGTAAGACCTTTAGTAAAAGAATGAAATCGAAGGAACTGTCTCCCACTCCAATGATAGATAGTAAACTCATAAGTTTTCTGATTTTTATTCTTCATGATGGAAGTATTACCACTGTCGAATGCCTTAATAATTTTCTCATTCCCAAATGGACCATAATAATCTGATTTTATCTGAATCCATTCATAGTTCCACTTTCCATCTGATGTTAAATTGTATGGAAACTGGAATGCATTATTCATCGTTATTCCATCATGGGTGCGAGGAGTCAATATCATTTCTTCCACATCATTCACATTCTGAATATTGCTATCATAGCAAATACTAGAAACGCCAACCTCCCATTCACCTTCTAAATGTAGTGGACGATTTAATTCTACTCGATAGTCTGATGGTTTATTTTTGGGAAATTTATTCATAGAAGCATTACTGGGTAAGTAAATTAGAAACGAGTCTTTATTTTCACTTTCCATACTAATCACATTGGAAAAATATATTAGCATACTTTTGCATTAACTCTTCATTCGGAAATGGAGTGTGATACTTGTCACAGCATCTTTATGAAAAGGAATCAACGCACGCACCAGCATCGTCATAAATTGCAATATCAATTCGTGGGATGTAGTTTGATTTCAGCTTTGTATAATGCACTTTCTTGAAAGTATGCTCAGATAAAATACTGCAGCTTTTTGGCTGGTATGGTATCATTGCTAGCAATGGAGCTTCAACATCTCCCACACGTACATCTTCACCAATATTGGAATATATCTGAAAATAGTTAATACGACGCGATAGCGACATGTCTGCGCTAGCTTTGGTTACAGTACCACTTTTAAAGATATTTTGATCAAAACCCAAAATGTCCATTGCAGTTTTATCCATAATTAGTTCAATACCTTTTCCACTTATAGTGAGAGACAAAATACCTTCTTTTTCAGAAAATGAAATTTGTTGCTCATTAATCACTTCATTTAAATAATCTACAACCAATTTAACTGAAGTAATAATGCGAGGCATCAACACTCTTGTTTCATGTAAGATACCACCTAAAGGCTCTACACACTTTCTGTATAAAGATACGGTCCATTCTGTATCAAATTGATTTGACCTTTCACATGGTAAATGTTTCATATCAAATTTTCCATGAACAGCTGCAGAATGATGTCGTAAGAACTGATGAAAATCTTTTGAACAAACTAATACTAGATCATCATCATTTAATTTACTTATTGCAATATGATTAGATGATTTGATATAAGTCAATATTGCCACTTGTTTACCATCAACTCGAAGGAGATAATTAAACTCCTTCAATAATGTTTCAGGAGTCATGTTTGTCTTTCTTGGCTTAATCACAATCTTCTTCACCAACGTCTTCTCATTTTTTGGAATAATATCTACATAATAAGCCTCCTCTCGATATATTAACTGTTTATGACCACTTATGTGGTAATTAACGTTATAATTATCATAGCTTGTTAAGGCGCTAGCGAGGTAACCTAAATCATTTCTTAAACTTGGACTTAAGCCAACAATCCAATCTTTCTCAACTACATGATGTACATAATTATGATCATCATTGTGTGGAGTAAATTGGACAATATGTTTACGCGCTTTATTCAAGAAATCATATATAAACTTTTTACATGATAAGAGATCTTTCTTTGGCCACTGTGGAATGTATACTCGGCAGCCCTTTTCACATTGGTAAGCAGCTGTGCGTCTCATATTAATAGTCATCACCTCATGATCAAAAGTATAGACACAGTTGCTATGAACAAGTTGAGTGACACCCACTTCCCACTTTCCATTTAGCTGTTGTGTATGATCAATGGGAGTAGAAAAGAGTGCGGCTCGATTACTAGCAAATCTATTTGCGGCCGCATTGCTAAGCAAAATATGATAAAACGACATTTTTATATTGGTGATCTGCAGCTTTGCATAACATCATGAAGACTTGGATTTTGGACTCTCTACAATATATCAGAGTTGACCGTAATGGAAACGTGCATTTCAAAAATTCTCATGGTCATACTGCAAGAGGTATTACATTAACATGGCGACAATTTGTTAACCTCAATGATATCATGAGGGATTTGGAATATTTTGAAACATTAAGATTCATCGCCTTAGGTGATCAAGTTTGGCTTCAACGTCGCAACAATGAAATTCAAATCTGTCATTCTCATTCCGCAAACTGTTTCTCATTTCGCAAATACAATTGGGAGAAGTATAGAAGATACGTACATCGCTCCATCATGACATTTATTCGTCGTGAGTTCATCGCCCTACTATGCAAATCTTAATCAGACATGACTACCACGCACCATGAGTTGGAAATTAGATTCCCTACAACGTATTGAAACGGATCATGATCGAAACGTCTATTTCAAAGATTCAACTGGAAATGTGAGAAGACAGTTTGCTTTATCTTATCGTCATTTTCAATCTCTACATCATATCATGACGGATTTGAAATACTTCTATATGAAAAGACATTCACGTATTGGAAATCGCATCTGGTTGCGCGTCAACAATCGGCGAATTCAACTCTATCATTCCCAACTTCATACTAACTTCACATTTCATCAAGGTATTTGGGAAAAGTATAAAAGGAAGGTACATCGCTCAATTTACTCATTCTTTCATCATGAAGCGCCATCGCTATACCATCGTCAACATTCTCCGTCGCTTCAGACTCTACACCGAAATCGATCTCACAACATTACACCAACACCTTCCAAACAGCAAGTATTACCCGGGCCGACCTCAAATGTTAGTGGTGAAGATGAACAATTCACGGAATCTTCAACTCTTCCCAATCGGCGCAGTTAATGGGCTTAGAGCTACAGAGACTACTACGTCGGATATGGAAGAGGGAGAGGTGTGTGATGTCGAATCTGACTGTGGACAATATGGTGATCTCTACTCAATTGAGTGAAAGTGTATTATTTTTGAAGATTCGTACCAGCAAATACAATTTGTGTTATGAACCCGAACTTTTTCCTGCAGCTCTCATTAGTTGTTGGTTACCTGTGCATGTTGCAATCTTTCATAATAGTAAAGTGATCATTACTGGAGTAAAATCTCATGTACAAGCAAATGTAATCCTAGACTATCTCATCGAGTATGTACGTATCCAGCGGATTGTAAAATAAAAAACAATTTTTCCAACATGATGTTTTTATTTCAAATCATGATAGAACTTACAAATCATCTTTTCATTAGAGGATGGATTACATGAAAAGTTTTGAATAACAGATACAAAACGAGATACATGTAAACGTTTTAAGATGAAGTATAGTACAAAAGCACCACACGTTGATGAAAGTGGATGTTGTAGTATGCGTTCATTTCGCTGATAATGACGCGTATGTTTACTCAACCACTGCTGTGTTGGTATATTTGGAGGTTGAGCAAGAGAGTCAAATAGTTCACCACGTCGGTCTTCTCCAATAAAGATCGCTTTCCAATGCTCACCGCCTAAATTCTGCGAATGAGTGTTTAGCACAATAAAGATGGGATAGTGATTTACTGCAGGTGGTAAGGTATCGAGCGAATAGACATTATCGAAAGCTTTCAACGTCGCTTCGTCTGCATTACGCTGTACTTTAGTTTTAATATCGTCAGCAGTCAACCAACTCATTAACGATTATACTGAAGAATCACGTCACGATACTTTTTAATTTCAATATTTGAATCGAAGACTGCATAAATTAATACATTGATCGTCTCAGGTAGTGTTCTTTTGAACGTCAAATCCAAACGAATATTATGAGGCACGTTCGCTTGACGATAGGGTGCACTAATATCGCTGTCAGCAGTCAAATCAAATGTATAAATAGTATATCCACTCTTAAACTCTTTCATTGTGAGTCCGTTGGTGTCATCCGTATTGTAAAAGCCAAAAACATCCATAAAATCAACATAACTGCGCATAAATTGAACCGCAGCAAAATCTGGTTTGTAGGGTGGACCAGGATGACTCACACCATTTACACGTAAAGCAATTTCACCTAACTGATTGTGTTTAAAATTGAAAGGATTCTTCTTTATATTACCATTAAATGCATCATTTTCAACCATTGCCACCATGAGGAGCTTCGGTGCTTCCGATGGAAAGAGGCCATCTTTCATGAAACTCTTTTGATCTTTCGGAATTGTAAAGGTGAGAAGCTTTGTATGCTGAACGGGGTAAATGGTATTTTGGCGGTTAAGACTTTCAGCATGCCCTCTAATGACACTTGGATTCGGTACTCCTCGACGAATGTAAAGTGCAATATCTTCCACATGAATTCTAAAATTGTCATCTTTAGCAAATGCATTCAGCGCAAATTCAGGCTTATTCAATGTCAGATTGAGTCGCATGCTGGTATTACAGAGTAAAAACTTTGACTGTCTAAAGAAGTCTAAATTCAGCGGACCATATAGCTGACATACTTTACTATCTTTAATCATAGCAGATCGCTTTACAAAGCCACTGTTTGTTTCAACATCAAATTTTCCTGCTTCATCTCTGTACCATCCCATGGCTTCCATATGACTTTTTTGTGCTGCTGGATGAAACTGTGATACATGATTGAAATATGATTTATAGGGATAATCGCTTTGACCACCTTCCACCTGCTGCTCTCCAATCGTTAGAGAAACATCGCGAAGTAATGTAGTCAATGGTAAATTGTTCAGTCCAACTTTATGCGCATCCTCAATAGCAGTTCCATCTGCTTGCTGAATTCTAAACCTCAAATCAACCATCGCATAACTCAAATCTATGTAGTCATCACTACCACCAGGAATAACAAATTCAATGGGGCCAGCATTCTCAGCTGTTCGAGGATGATAATCTACAATACTTGAACTAAGAATATCTGTCTGTATGGCTTGTTGATCAAACAAACAAAACCCGGAAGTTTTACACTCCATGATTAGAAGTTATAGCAGCGTCGTCGTTTAGCGCCTGATGAATGATTAGAGCCTCTGCGACGTTTGCGTGAATGCCTTTTGACTGAAGATCGCACCTTACCAGCTCCGCTATGTTTCCTTCTTCCTTTATTCATTCGTTTAGGCGATTTCTTTCCTTGAGTAACACCAGCAAAGGTCTGCTTCAATGTTTTTAAACCGCGTTCCTTCCCACGATTCAACAAACTGCTCTTAAAACTTCTACCTCTGGAAAGATCACTAGCAACATCACCGGCAAAGCCAACGGCATTACTTAAAACATTTCGTTTTAAAGATCTTCCGACATTGGATATGAGAGGTGCTACAACAGATTTCAGTGCACCAAGTATGCTACCTCCACGTTGGCGGCGAGCACCGATGTAAATTTGTCCTCCACCACTTACATAGGAAGGTCGTGAATAAAATGAGGCAGTTGGATTCATAGCTCAAACCCTAAACATTGTTAGTTACAACTTTGCATGAATCACTGTCGATCACTTAGATGAAAGATGTCGGCACGACGCATCCAAGAGTTCATACTTGAAGGATAACCAGCCCATTTAACAAGACACCATTCTTCACCTTGCCGTTTTTTACATCGAATGATTTTCTCTACCAAATATGTTTCACTTTCAGTGACTACCTCAATCTCATCGCGGTAAAAGCTACCCTCAATTTCTTCATTATTGTAATCTTTCAACTTGTAGGTGGTGGGAGAGTCTTTTTGATCAATCCTTGATACTGTAAATACCTCCTCTGTCCAATTCGGAAGGTACCCTTTGGCAAAAACACTTTTCACTTTTGAGATACGAACTTTGTCACCAATTTTCACATCACTTTTCACATGAGTGCGTTTACGCTGGAATGATTCGCGCACTTTATCTACATTGTCAGCATTTACATCTACTGGTCTGAGTCCAATAGAACGATGAACAGAGTGATTGTAGGCATGGAGTGTATCTTGTAGAACCTTTGTCCAATTTTGTGTCAAGTTGGCAGTAAAATGTCGCCACAAGCGATTTTCTAATGTGCGATTAAAACGTTCAACGAGTGCAGCTTTATAAGCGCTCTTTACACTAAACAACTCAATGTCATGCCTCTCAAATAATCTTCTCACATGCTGATTTTCAAACTCTTTTCCTTGATCACTGTGAATTCTTTTTGGAATGCGACCTTCTCGAAAAATTGTTTGGAATGCTTTTGCTACTCCTTTCCCTTCTTTAGTTTTTAAAGGTTGAGCCCACGCATAACGCGAGAAAATATCAATGACGGTTAAGATAAAATTATTGCCCGAGTTATGTTTTGAAATGGAGGCGACATCACACAAATCTGCTTGCCAATGTTCATCAATGTCATGAACAATATAATGGCGGGTGCGGTACTTCTTTTTCGCTTGTTTGTGGAGTGTATAGGTAGCCTGACCCTTTACCATCGTTTCACTTGTGATTGTGGAAGACCACTCGCTTTTGACAATTTCTTGATCGATGCAAATCCTGCTGGATGTTTTACTTCATAATAGATTGACTTCAAACGCTGACTCTTTTTCCTCCTTCTCATCTTTTTGCTTTCTTGCCTTTCTACATCTACAACAACTGTCACTTGCAAGTGCAAGTGACAACGACACTCACCTCCGGCGGTTCATTACATGGTAAGCAACACATCTGTTTCATATTAATAGTCTGAGAACATGTATTTCTTGGGAGGAGCTGTTTTACGTTTTCCTTTTACTAGTTTTAGTGGTGGCGTAGATCTACGTCGAGTTCTTCCTCTTATTTGCTTAGTGAGTGTGGGAGGGGATGCAGAAGGTGACCTCTTAAACCAATTTGTTGGCATTTTCATCATCTGAAGCATAGGAGCAGTAGCCACTGTTGAATCAAGTTCTTTCAATGTCTCATTATTCAAAGCAAATTTTGGCACATTATGCTTTTTCAATAGTTTAAGAAAGTATGTCCACCCAGGTGGAACATAGCCCTGACGGCGCTTTCTACGTGTCGCATACTGAATCAAGTCTTCATAACGTGAAGCATCAATCACTTTATTTTCATCTGTAATGATTTCTCCTCTATCATTTACATTGAGGTGGGGTTCAATACTGTTGAAAAGAGATATGGCATGTGCACGAGATGCTAAAGGTGTAGCAGTCGACACAGAGTCACGCATCTTATTCTTCAAATTTTTCAATTGTTCAACAGTTTCCGATTGTAATAATACAGCACGATGTGGATCTTTGATGTGAACATTTTGCTGATAATCTAATTCTTTCCTATACATTTGATTTGCAAGAGGTTGCTTTACTTGTTGCATAGCAGTCAATTGTACATATTCATCCTGAGGAATAACAATCATGCGAGAATAAGAACTCATAGTTTGTAGATAATCATGGGAGTTTTCAAAATATCACTTCAAAATCTAAATTCTTCCGGACACTCTTGCGTAAAGTCAATGAATAAGTAACCGTGTGGTTTTTCAGTGGCTGCTTGAAAAATTTCAATTAAGGCTTTTGATCCTCTTGGTGCAACTTGTCGCGCTAAAAATTTCAAATTGACTTTTATCTCGCGGATTCTTGAAAATAGCATAATAGTTTGTATTCAGGTTTCGTGTACGAGCTTCTTTTCCATCAGGAAACAAATTTTGTGTGATATAGATGATAAAGCACCTTTTATGATGTGCTGCGCGAGTGAACATATCTGTAACATCTTTGGAATTCTTACTTTCTTTTAATAAATCATCCAATACAACAACATCATTAGACTGAAGTTTATCCACTGCAAGAATTCCTTCATGTCGAATAAAGTTGTGACTTTGCAATTCCTGAAACAGCGACGGTTGATAAATACCATAACACCAAATCACTCGATTGATAGGTTCCTTAAACAACTCCCTTCTTTTATCCAATAAATTCAGCGTGAAAACAGTTTTACCTGCATGAGATGGACCTGATACAGTCAGAACTTTATCGCATTGAATTCTGAAATCCATTTTAATACTTTGAGATTCAACATTTGCATAATTAACGCTTAGAGTCAAAGATATTACCCAATAGGTTACCCACGACAGGAGCTAACATCGGAAGTATTGCTGAAAGGAAACCGCCCTTTTGTGTTAAAGTTTTCTTTTTTCTTTGAAGGGTTACTTTAGGATTGGAGATGAAACGCAATTTTGTAGCATATCGCTTAAGTAACTTTCGTTGTTTTGGTGCTAATTTCTTCGTCCTCAACTTTCTCACATGAGAAATAATTTCACAAATGAATTTATCGTTAGCATGTCGTATAGCATTGTATCGCTGATTTGCTTTCATTCGTCGGAGAGCTTGAATGGCTGAAGAAAACTTTGAAGACTTTTGACTTTTACGTTTCGTCATTTTACGTTTCGCCATTTTCCGTGTTAGTCTTTGCTAAAACCTGTCTTTACCACATTTGCATAGGTACTAACTATTGCGGCATAAGTGACACTCGAAATGAGCAATATCACAGTGGTTACATTTGCAAAGTTGAATGCAATTACGTATGAAACAGCGTTGACAAAATGCATGCTTACATCTCTTGAATATGCGCTTTTCATTTCCATCCTTTCGCTTACATACATCACAACACATAGTTTCACCGTTACTGATGTCTATAGCAAGTCTTTTTGAAGATATGAATTTGCTAGCCTTTTCTAAATAATAGACACATGTACAGAAGGAATATACTTCGAGAGTGAGCAGACATAGCTCGAAAACCAGTTGTGCTACAATCAAGTACCACTGCATTTTCAATTTTTCTTTATGGAAAGTTGAATGTGAATATCTGAAATCGCTTCAATCACTAGACTGCTACCATGATGGTTAAATGCGTTAAGACGTTCAGCAATTTTTATCATATGTCTTTTAAAAAATTCTTCGGGGTGATCTACCACTTCCATTGAATAAGAAGCAAAATGGAAAGAGCGACTTTCCACCTCTTCCTTTCCAAAATGACTAAACTTAATTTTCGCAACTAATCGTGCCATGACAATGCTATCAGAGAATGTATTCATTAACTCTAGAAATAGAGTGCTAGCATCATCGACCACTGCTTCGATGTCGGTCTCATCTTTATGAAAATTTATCACATAATCTTGAACAGCTCCTTTTAAACTTTGCCTATGAAAATGTAATGTTCCGCAGTCGTTTGAGAAAGACATGATCGCCCTTTATCTAACCCATCCATTGCATGAAAACAACAAATCTTCTCATAGTAACATTTATTGAATAACTGTAACAAGCATGCATTATAAATCAATGGTTTGAAAGAGATAAAATAGATACAGCTGGTAACTATCATACAGCGAGAAATGATAACCATACAGGACTTTGGCAGTGTTGAGGTAAGGAGGAAAGAAGCATTGGTTATGAACGTAGCTACTACAACGAACAGACAAAATAGGAACACACAAATCCTTAAAACGTTTCGTGACTTCATGATAATGTTGATTCACTCTACTATCCCAAGGCGGGAGCAAAATATCATCAATGATTAGATTGGGAAATACTTTCCTCTCCTTACCAGGATTATTACAAAAGATGCGTATAACATTGAAAGCAGCTAACCATCGTTTAAAGTCAATAAGAAGAGCACTGTCACAAGAAAAGCCGTAGTCTTGCAAATATTTCAGATTAAGTCCATGAATGTGTTTTCTCGCCCATTGATCAACATTGGGATCGCAGTTGGCATGTTGATGATAGACACTAACAATCTGATATGTCCAATTGTTCATAGCAATAGCACTGAGCTCCTGTACAGGTTCACCCTCACAATCCATAAAAATGATGATAGAAGCCTAAAACGGAAATTTACACATCTAAGGAAACGTTCTATAACATATTACAAAATAAAGAATTACATCGATGCTTTTCACGACAAAATACACAAATGATATGATGGCAACGAAGAAGTAAAATGTATCTAATAAGACCACGTCTACGACACTCAAAGCACATAAGCGAATTGTCATAGGGTAGAGTTAGGAAAGGACTAGTAATTCTCCTTCTTTGATTTGCGTTTTGAGGTAGCATTCTTCTCCGACTTGCGCTTCGTACCACTGCTGTTAAGGATTTGATCAATTATGTCGTCCACGTTGGGTGGTTTTGGAATATATAGGATGGATTCCATATGCATGGAGAGAGAGGCTATTTTATTATCCTTGTGCCGACCATAATATAGCCCATTCACTTTGAAAAGGATATCCCAAGTACCTTCTCCGAGCTCGTCGCATGTGATGGATGTTGAATGATCTTCCTCCTTCTTATAGTAAGTACACCAATGTGATACCGGTAGGCAAATTTGATTACCATCCCAAATCTTTCTATAGGGAGTATCCTTGTCATCTCTCGCCTTCCACTCTTGAGCAAGAGGAGTAGGAATGTCCATATTTAATGTCACCTACTCCTCAATAATATCAAGTTGGCGGCGAATGTACGGACTCACGGGGATCAGTATGTAGTCCCCATACTGACTGCGCATTATCTTGACATCCGTGGAAGGGAGCATTCCCGTTTGGAGTACTACGCTATGATCGTCATAACGCAAGACTTGTTTAAATTTACGCTGTAGCCGTGTAGGATTATGTACCTTGGTTGTTTCTTCCACTGGCCTCAGTTGTAGATGATCTGATCGTAGCGAACCTCGTAACGTTTGACCGCCATTTTGTCCTACTAGTGCAGCAGATGGAGTAGATGCCTGAAAATGAAATAAAGATTGTATTACGTTTACGTTCAAGGGAGGAGAGGGAGGGAAGTAGCGACTTACCATTTTAGTTGGATAATAGAATAGAGAGAGAGAGAGAAAATGTGCGTCCGTCACTCGTGTGATTCAACGATGCAATGATTCTCACTGTGGAAGGCTCGCTATTTATAAAGAAATGCTTGATTCTCATGGGATGATGATCCTCATTAGACAATAACATCAAGCTGATTCCAAATCTGAAATCCGTTTTCCCATCCGATGCTTCGTTTTGAAGCTACAGCCCAAAACGTCCAAAATTCTAACTCTGTCGTTTTTTCGACAATCTCGCAAAATCTTAAATGGCGTCTCACATCTAAACAAAAACAGATATGAACAAGCCGTTTCTTTCAGTGAATTTGTCTCACTCTTAGCTTTCAAACGAGCTATTGCACGACAAAATCCGTCCACTGGAAGCCAAGATCGAAGCTAGCTCTCCCGAGGGGGGTCAGTGAAATTTGATGAAAAATGTTTTGGTAAAGGTACCAGGTCTAAATGCCACACTTTGGAAAATTTTCAAAATTTTGACCATACAAAGCCACTCTGACACTTAGGATTTTTTCAGGTGAGCTACGACATTCCACCCTCCCAACCTGGCCGGCACACCACGCCAACCTGGAGAGCGCATCACAAACCACCGCTCGCTACGTCGGCCGGCCAGAGGGGGGGGACGTCAGACTCGAAGCAACACGACGGCTCACCACGACCGACTCGACTGACAGGAGGGGGGACGTCAGCGACGGCGGCCATCTTGCGCGGTCCGGTGGTGGAGTTTTACTTACTACTCTTGTCTGCTGGAAGATTTCTCAGTAAATCTATTTTCTTGTGGATTTTAGGCAATCCATACAAATATGATGTAGAAGGGTGAAAATGTGACAGATAAGAAAATTCTTTCCGAGTTAATGAATTCTTATGCTTGTCGCACAAATTCTTTATTTTATTCAGCGTAGAGTAAACATTAGGCTATACAATACTTCTCCAATTTTTCATAAGTTGTATGATCTGTTAAATGATCCTTTTTAATCTTTCGCGTGTAAAACATGCTGTCCAAGATGACGAAAGCTCCCCCCTTATCAACCTTAGTTATGTGGATATATTTTCATCCTTTCTTAAATCATTCAAACTTATTTTCGTCAAGTGATAACTGATAAGTTATGCTTTTTTCTCAGATTTCTTCGATCGGTTTGCTCCTTTTTATTAAAAACATTCATTAAATGAATAATCATTTCTAGTTCATTTTTACATTTAGGGGGGCTCAAAATTGCTATTTTTATAATTAAGATCCGAAGAATCATCAACTAAGTCATTATCCTAGAAGTGATTAATTATGCGCAGTTTACGATGATAATCATGCATTTAATTACCTGAAATATTATTATTCTTATTGGGCATGGGAGTAAACCTACACCCTCTTAACAGTAGCATCCGAGCACTCTCGTTTAGTTCCACAGATGAGATGTTTAACGTAGAGATATAATTTAGTCTAAAAAACCTTGCTTATTACTGTTTTCAAAGTATTGTAAGTTTGAGTCATTACCCTCCAAGTTTTCAGAATAATTATCAATATCATTTTTGTTCCAGCTTCTAAAATTATTTCGGCCTCTCAAATTTTTTGTCCGCTAAAATTATTCTGACCCCATGGATTAAAGCCATTATAGAAATTAACATATCTATTATTTGTAAATCGATTGCTTTTCATGTTTTTATCATTCCAGAAATACTGTCGATAACCTATTTGGTTATTTCCAAACAATCTCGCATTAGAATCTACGTTTCTTTCTGTCGAATACTTAAATTTTGTATCTCTTATTTTGGATTGACTATTTATAGGAAAAAATGCTTGTCTAAAGAAAAGAATTTGGACTTTTCATCCCAAATTTTATGGCTATTCCTTTCCTCCGTTTCAATAAGTTCGCGCCATTTTTGTTTTTGCAGTTGAGCTGCCTGCATGTCGTGGTACTCCTCATATGTATTATATACCTGTGAATCTATTTTACTCAAATAACTGAGTTTGAACTCGGCATTTAATCGGAGTCTCTGAATCTCAAGGAGAATGAAATTGTTATATATGTATATATACAGGGTGGCGCACGAGTGTACTATCAGTAGAGTAAAAGAAACTATTCTTAATTGGAAGGTCATAGAAATTCATTTTGAGAATGGTTAGTGGTACAAATGGGTAAACTTGCATTTATTTAGCGCATGTGCTCAAATTGCTCGCTATTGATATCAATGCATTCCTGACAACAGGATGCAACACCTCTGCAAATTTAGGAAGACAATTCTTTGTTGAGGTTGGCAAACAATGGAGAGATAAATTGTCAAAAGTCGGCGATTTTTTTGGGTCTTCTTGAAAACACATCATCTTTAATAATTCCCCACTAAAATCCATAGGCGTCAGATCTCGTGAACGTGTTGGGTATTCAATGCCTCCACGCCTGCCTATCCAGCTGTTTAATAAGCACTGATCAAGGTATACACGAACTGTTCTAGCGAAATGGGGTGGTGCACCATCTTGCATAAAAATATCCTAATAAAATCGTGTCGGTTCCTCAAGTTAGGAACATAAACTGTTTGCTGTCGATCTAGATAATTTTGACAATAATCTAGATAATTTTGCCTCAGCTATGAATTAAGGATTCACTGTGTCCCAATAAACACAGTTATGTCTGTTTACTACACCAGATAGTGTAACTGTGCTTCGTGAATCCAAATTATCAAATCTAAGAATTCAGGATTGTTGCGACATTCATTAATTAACAAACAATTCGCAAAATTGTAAGCGCCCATCGGTATCGTCTTCTGATAAGCCATGCACCAGATGTGGTCTGTAGCTCATGCAAAATTCTTTGCAGCGATCTTCGGCCTTTTCCCAATTCATTACTGCGGCGCCTTGTTGATAATTTAGGATTTTCAACAACATATTGTGTTACTAAATTTTGATTGTTTTCTGTGTTTAATGTACAGTTGCTTGGTGCCTCCGTGGTAGGTCAGATATTTGTCCAATTTCCTCAAATTGATCCCTTCAGTGATAAATAGCCTCGTGGATCAGAGTCAAATGCTGCACCCCATGAATCAATCACTCGTTGTGCGTTTTCATGTTTCCAACAATATTTCAAGATTAATTTTCTTTAAAGTCAGCGTGCGCTGCGGCATGACTGAAACAATGCAAAATGAATGCGTAATTCGTCAGACAGTCTAATGTAGACGGGTATAGTTTGCAGCGATCTATTAGCTAAACTGGTGTCTGATTTTGACTCATGCGAAGCCAAGCTGGTAGCAGTGATTCTTGCAACCGATGGTTAAGAACCCTCAGCTGCCTCCGTGCAAAGCACAAGCAGTCAACTTACACTTAGCACAATTGAAAACGCACCACCTGTCAAATCCGTCAAATTGATCGCTATACACGATTGATAAAGAATGGAAGACGCATTCTAGCCGACATAGGTATCTGTGCTACGGCCCGACGGCGGTCAGGGGTCTAATGACATGATTGACAGCTAATGTAAATGAATAGGACAAACTTTTAGTGATTAAGAAAAGAAATTATTAAACATAACATGTCAATGAAAAGGACAAACTTTTAGTGATTAAGAAAAGTAATTATTAAACATAACATCTATACTGTACAAGTTAATAGCGGGTATAACCTCCGCGAGCAGTCAATAAGGCACTGATTCGTCGCGGCATTCTGAGGACGAGCCGTCTCAGAAAATTTTGAGGAATTTGTTGCCAAACTGCAACCACTGTCTCTTGTAATTCACGCAGTGTTTGCGGAGGCGAGTCCCGCTGCTGAACTTGGCGCTTCAGATAATCCCACACGTGCTCGATCGGGGTCATGTCCGGCGACCTTGATGGCCAGCGAAGAGTCCGTATCCCTTAGTTTTCCTTCAGCTGCGTCACATTGTATGCACGATGCGAAGGTGCGTTATCATCTTGCAGGATCCAGTTGGCCAGTAAGAAGAAGAATCATTGCAACAAATATAGAGGGTACTTTACTGTTAATACACTCGTGCGCCACCCTGTATATATACCGGTATATATATATATATATATATATATTTATCAAATCTCAACAGATGTAACCACCACGAGACATGTTTCGGCCTGTTGGGCCTCATCAGTTGTGGGTAGGTTTGAACCAGCGACGTTGGAGCTAGAGGACGTGCAAGCATACCCTCTAACCACAAGGCCACCGGACCATCTGTTGAGAGCGTGAATTAGCCAGGAAGGCACTGCTTTAACGCAGGCACGTGGAGGGCGGACTGCTTTCTGCAATCACTTAATACCGCATCCGAGATTGAGGCGCTTCACGCAGGCGCTACTCATTACATGTTTAGACAAGTAACCTGGCAATTGATAAATTTATCAAATCTTTGATGAGGCCCCATCATCCACGACTGATGAAGCCGAACAGGCCGAAACATGTCTCGTGGTGGTTACATCTGTTGAGATTTGATAAATTTATCAATTGCCAAGTTACTTGACTATATATATATATATATATATATATATATATATATATATTGTGGTATATCTGTGTTACTCTATCTATTGACTTGTGCAGAATGTTGCATAGACTTTGTTATAATACCATGAATATCTAAACGTACATGTATAGCCTACGTTACTTTGAATTTGAACTAAAGTTGTCACTACCATTGTGATCGTTGAAATAAATAGACGTGAACCTATACCACAATTTTCAACGATCACAAAGGTAGTGACAACTTCAGTTGAAATTCAAAGTAACGTAGGCTATACATGTACGTGTACGAGTAGATATTCATGGTATTATAACAAAGTCTATGACAAAGTCAGCACAAGTCAATAGATAGAGTAGTAACACAGATATGCCACATTCTGCACACGTCAATAGATAGAGTAACACAGATATACCACATTCTTCCCTTCTTGAAGAAATACTTTTCAGTTTACAGGAACGAAACGATCAGGTAAGCGGTGATCTCTGCAAGAACGTCGAAGGGGTGCGCTGGCATCCTCAACTTCTTCTTCACCTTCAGTAACTGTAAATTCGGCTGATGCCAACTGTTCATCGTCGAATTCGTCATTCTCGATTAGGAAATAGGAATTAGGTTGAGTCCCGGAAAGCCGGCTTTCCTGAAGAATTTTCAGCGAAAAAAGAAATCAGATCCTCTTGTTCAAAAGGGCTACGTGAAAAGGTTGAATTCCCCGTACCACGTAGCGGTCTTGTTTCCAAGAACCGGGAGAACTGATACTGTACCTTTCGTCATTTGTCCCGAGCGCCTGAGGAAGAAGATGGCTCAGACGAATGTGAAGTTACTAGCGATAGTACAAATTATCACGATGTGAGTGATTTCCTAATCGAGAATGACGAATTCGACGATGAACAGTTGGCATCAGCCGAATTTACAGTTACTGAAGGTGAAGAAGAAGTTGAGGATGCCAGCGCACCCCTTCGACGTTCTTGCAGAGATCACCGCTTACCTGATCGTTTCGTTCCTGTAAACTGAAAAGTATTTCTTCAAGAAGGGAAGAATGTGGTATATCTGTGTTACTCTATCTATTGACGTGTGCAGAATGTGGCATATCTGTGTTACTACTCTTTCTATTGACTTGTGCTGACTTTGTCATAGACTTTGTTATAATATCATGAATATCTACACGTACATGTATAGCCTACGTTACTTTGAATTTGAACTAAAGTTGTCACTACCTTTGTGACCGTTGAAATAAATAGACGTGCACCTATAACACATATATATATACTATATGATATTGTGTTACTATATGTGATACTATTGTGATACTATATGATACTTTTGTTGGAATTACTGTATGATATATATATATATAATGCCATTTTATAATTTTCATTATAATTTTCATTATAATTTTCATTATAATTTTCATTTTTTCCAAACTTTGCCTCACTTGATGAACTTAATTTAATATCTAATTTTATTTTTAATGGCCATGGTCTGTGAATAATTTAGGTTTAATTATGTCAAAGGCCTTTAATTTCTCTATCACGGATTCTGATATCACCAAATAGTAGATAACTGATTTATGATTTTTCTCCCTTTGAATTTTGCAATATATCTTCCTTCTTCACATCTACCATTAGATACTATGATGGTATCGTTGCAAAATGCAATCAGTTTTCTACCTTGCTTATTTATAATTTTGACACAAAGTATGTATTCACTAGATGGCAGCGTTATTAGAAAGAATGCTAATATATTTATGCTTTTCTAAATCAATTCAAGAAACCTAAGTGATTAGAGTTAAGAGACTTATGTATAAGAGATAAAGATGACTTTAAACAATGTTGTAGTAATGCTTGGTCAAAAGATTATGGATTTATTACAATCAATATTGATAAAAAAGTACATGATAGAGTTATAGAACATTTGTTCACAGAGTGAAACTCTGAATCGAACATCTAATGCATTATAATTCCTCTTCCCAGTCTTCACTATCAGTGTATTCACTATCAGTGTATTCAATTATATTACATTCTTTTTTTATGTGTTGAAATATTTCGTCTTGAACATCTTCTCCGTGATAAGGCAGCATAATACCATTTGCATCAGGTGCTTGACGTTTAAGAATATTTATTTGACCAGAAAAACTTTTTTCTTCAGTGTTATTATTTTTATCAGGAATACTAATGCCAGTTTCTAAAGATTTTTCCATGGTTTATCAACCATTGTTGTCAATGTCTCGCCATGGTATAATTTTATAAAATCTTCTACTTTTACTTTAGTTTGTGTATAGCCTTTAAATGTTCTCTTTTCGACTATTCTTCCATGATCGTCCACAGTGATACAGTATTTTATTTTGGGAGCAATGAATATTGCAAATATAATTCCGCCATTCCCATAATCATTTTCCCTTGACACAATTCCCCACCAACATATCCAGCAGCATCTAATGTATTGAAGAGTTCACTGGAAATGTATATTGAATCAGTATCTGTATAATATATGTGTTTTCTCTAAAACCATTAATTTCTAAAATAAAGTTGTTCATGATTCGTCTAGAGTGAGCAAGAATAAGAGAACCTAAATGTGATGGCATGAATGATGTAGATTCGTTTTGAATATTAGCTTTAAGAAATTCATCATCTTCCATTTCTACTTTCACTAAGAACTGTTCATCATTCACTTTTTCAAAATCTTTTACTTCTTGAGTGAAATTTTTTCTCATTGTATTCTCATTCCATAAATGATATTTAGTGGTTATGCCTTTTTGTACGGTTTTTCCATATAGCGAATTCATTAATAATTTAATTAACTCATCGCCTACAGTGTTTCCTTCTATTTTAAATTGTTTTCTTAAATTGAAGAGCTTTTCAATGTATTTTCGAAATGGTGAAACGTGATAATTTTCTTCATAGATTATACCATCTGTAGTAGATAATATTTTTCCACCACATCTAGCAATTTCCTGTATGTCTACAGAAGTTAATACATCATAACATATTCCATTCCTAAACCTTATTACTTCTTGATTGCAATTATTTTCATTTTTTACCTTATCTTTCGCGGGAACTGGTTGGAAAAACATATCATCAGTATAATAAAACACAACTGTGAATATTCCAGCTTTAGGACGAAATGATTGAGTATTAAATTGATATAATATTGCTTGTTCTTCTTCTTGTCTAAATTTTCTAGCTGATTCAGCGTTAGGATATTCTGAATGTTCGTCATACATAGCTGATGGATATAAAGATGTTGCATCAAAAGCCGTTAAGAATTCATTTTGTTGTTCGAGTAGTTTATGTTCAATTTCTTTACAAAGAGCATTCTTGTCTTGCAACTGATTATACTCTTTCATTAACTCTATTAAATTATTACCAGGTAAATACCGCTGTAATATTGCTATCAAGATGTTACAAAATGGAGATTCGTAATGTCTTATATTTGCCGACACTCTTCCACCTTTAACAGATTTTCTAATATAGTTTCTAGTCCATAAATCAGTATGCGAGTGTATAATTATACACTCGCATACTGATTTATGGACAAAAACTAGGACTAGATAAGTGTATTGTCCTCTTGTACGTTCTTCATCCAACCGTTAAATGTTAAAGCGGAGGATGTTAAATTAGTAGTTATATCTTCACCAATTAATTCTTGCATAACATTATTATACTTGTAGATACAAAATGCTAATGAAAGAACATCGTTAATTAAATACGGTTTCCACTCATGTTCTTTTTCTTGATAATTGTCATGTGTAATTTCTCCAATTTCATAATTTAATTTACACATATTGGTGGGGATTTTAAAATTCGCGCACCATTTGGAAAGACTCGTTTTCACATGTTGATAGCTACATTTCATTACAATAGTTTGTAAAGGTTTGCTTGATGACTAATTGCCTCGATGGGGTTTTCATGTTACTTTTTGTAGAGACACCTAGATTCTTAGATCTAGAGGAACGTTGAATATACTTACTAACACTTTCAGTTGTATAAGGATTTTGTAAAGAAGCTGTGAGTATTCCTCTTGATGTTTTAAGCGGTGGTTTAGTTAATTGAAAATTAGATTTTATCGGAAAATATTCATCGAATCCTGATGAATTGTGGGCTATTAAAGTTATTTTCGGATAATTAAAAGATCCAAGGTTTTTGAAAAATTGATGTATTCGGCATTCGTCTTGTTTCCTAATAAAGATTTTCACACAATTTTGAAATTTGTTAAGGTCTTGTTCAGTTAAGTTATTGTATTCACTTATCTGTTTCTTAAGTTCTTTAATTACATGTTCATCCTTACTACTTTTTATTTTAATCATATCGCGTAACAATCGTACGTCTACTTCTTCCAATTTTCGCTTAGGTAAGCAACGCATGAATTTATTAAAATTGATAGCCACTAAAGTAAAAGCAATAGGCTGTTGGACAGCGAGGATCTGGATAAGTTTCAAGATCGCATATATATGTTGAACCATAGTCAATTGGTTTCTTTGTTACGGTTATATACGGAAGTGTTGTTAGATTTTCGTCAGTAACTGTTTTATATTTTGGTTTGAAATTATTTTCAATTTCTCTAATAGCTTCTGCTTTTTGGAATTTATTGATTAAACAATAGTGGCCTATTGATGAACCTTTGTGAGAATAATTGTAATAAACGTAATTATGAGCCGTTGTAATACCTCCAGGATTTAAATGAAGATTAGTAGGGCTGTAATACTGAACACATTCTCCAAAATGTTTATTGAACTGAGAAAATTTGCAGTTTGTCATTACTCCTGTTCTAGATGTAGCTTTCTCTTGATATAAAAAGTCATTAAACATCTCGAACCTAATTTTAGCTTGTTCTTGATTGAAACCACGTAAGGCGTTGTAACATTTTATAACGCAGAAATCTTCAGAAGGAATGTAGCAATATTGCCCGATGTATTCTTTGATTCTATATTTTATGTTAATACCAGCACCTCTATGTGATCTTTGTACTAGCTGCATTCCAAAATCTTCGTATTTGATACTACCTGTAAAAACCCATTCGTTAGTATCTGATTTGTCATCTAGATTACAAAGCGATGTTTCAAATGAATTTTTATTATAAAATGTAGTGTAAAAATTTAGAACTTTCCCGTAAAAATTTAAAACTATTTCGTAAAAGCTCACGTCCATCATTTACTACATTAGTAAAAAGTTTATTTCCATACGTAATTTCGGTCGGATTAAACAGATTCAATAGATCATCAGCAAGTCTATCATCAGAGAATATATCAGTAACTGGTGTTCCTGATGTTTCTTTTGTTCTACGCTTCTGTTTTTTAATATTACGTTTAGCGCGTTTCTGTTTTTTAATATTACGTTTAAGACTACGTTTAATTTGTGCATCAAACTCAGCAATTTGTTTCTTGATTAATTCATCAATCATAGACGTTAATCCGAGAGACATTTCACCATTCATATTTTTTAAAAGAAAAAATTATGTTTTTACATATACACAGGAATATTTAGTTGATGTAATGTTTCTAACTCATACTTTGTTAAATTTTCTTTCTTAACCAACCACCATAAATTATTGTATGCTAGAAATACCCTGAAACTTCGTAAACACAGGGGAAAGGTGTTTGATTTAACACACGGTTTGATAACATGTTTTGTTTTATAATCTGTAACGAACGCTACGTATTTATGATGATGATAAAATCTAACTTCTTTCTTCGAATTGACAGGGTTTGTAGGATGACGATAATCTTTTAAAACTGGTACGTGTTTGATTATATACTGACTATAGTCATCATGTATAGACATAATTTTATTTATTTTTTAATTATGAATTTATATTTCATATTAGTTTAACTTATTCAACTCATCCCATATTGGTTTTATTTCGTCCAGAGTATTCTTAGCATCATAAACGAAAGGTTTCACACTTCTCAATACATCTCGGAAATCACTAATTCCTGTTCGTATAACATCTAGTGTTTCCCTATTTTCTAATCGTTTAGGTGTTTTAAACTCTAACACATTATTCAGATAATGATCGAAATAGAAATAAAATGTTTCTGGTATGATCGTTAGTGGTTCAAGTGATTCGTTTTCTAAAAAGATAGTTATTTCTTCTATATTTCGAGGTGTTAAATTCTTTGCACCTGCATAAACTCTGATATCAAAATCTGATGAATTGTTATAGACGTCATGCTCAGTATCTAATAGTACATTTAGATCTTTATCATATACTTGTATTTGATTCATAATAGTATCAACACGTATTATACCATATTCAACATGTGTATATTTAGCCAAAGGTAAAGTTAGTTTATAATTTTTCTTGATATCCTCAAAGAATGCTACATTATTTTGTGTAGTTGTATAAAAGGTTTCAACGTTTTCTCTAATCTTATTATCTACGTCACAGGCTTTATGAGCTAATACAACTATTCGTATATGATGGTGACGTCCTTTTGTAAATATTTCTGATATGTTTTTTTGTTTCACTAATCTAGCTACATCATCTAATATTAGTAAAGAGTTCTGTTCATATGTACCCGCAAAACTTTCCATATCTTCTAACATATCTAAATTTCCTCTATTATAAACATTTGAATATCCTTTCCATTCGTCAGGTTGCAAACAGAAAATATACACATCTTCTTCTTTAAAATGTTCTTGGATGTACTTACGCATAAATGTAGTCTTTCCACTTCCCGTTTTACCATAAACAATAAAATGTAGGTTCTCTTGTATCAACTGTCCTGCTGGTATATCTTTTTGACGAAATGGTTGTTTCCAACCTTTAAAGCTTTTAGTTTGTTCTTTATAAAATGTAACCTTTTTCTGTTCTTGTGTTTGTAAGAAACCTAACCAGTTTATGAAATGATAAATAAGATAAATGATAATACATATGATAATAATTTTTATACAATGAAATTGTAGAAACCCAAATAAACGACCAACATCTGAACTTTGAGGCATGGTTGTATATAAATCTTCCATTTTTTTTACTTTTTTAGATGGGAAAAATGCTTCAGACTCCAGACTAGTCCGACACTCCTTTGAGTGCGTTATACCTGTGTAGTACCTCCGGACTACTACGGACTATATAGTCCGTAGCTTAAATGAAGGCAAGATACTCAAGTGAGTGTATGGACACGAGTTCCGGACTACTACGGACACAAAGTTAATTACACATGAGAAATTGTTAATTACACACAACAAATTGTTAATTACACATGACAAATTGTTACATGACGTGTGAAGTTTCTCTTCAATAAAACTTTGCTACAGTTATTACATCTCACTTGTGTTTTTAAACATTCTTTACATTGGTATTTACTTTCATAAAATTCTGTTTTGGGTTTAAGAATTTGACAACTAGTACATCTACGCGTGCTAATCATACATGAATTAGAATTAAAACCCTGACTAGTAAAAAATTTATTACAATTCAAACATTGTCTTTCTCTTATTTTTGCTTGTGGTGGTAACTGACATGTCTTTTGATGACGTACAAAATTTTTAGATGTTATACCTTTTCCACAATCATTACACGTTCTTTTTACTGGTTGTGACTGTTGTGACTGTTGTACTGGTTGTACTGGTTGTACTGGTTGTACTGGTTGTACTGGTTGTACTGGTTGTACTGGTTGTACTGGTTGTACTGGTTGTACTGGTTTTACTGGTTGTACTGGTTGTAGCTGTTGTACTGGTTGTACTGGTTGTAGTGGTTGTACTGGTTGTACTGGTTGTACTGGTTGTAGTGGTTGTAGTGGTTGTAGTGGTTGTAGTGGTTGTACTGGTTGTACTGGTTGTACTGGTTGTACTGGTTGTACTGGTTGTACTGGTTGTACTGGTTGTACTGGTTGTACTGGTTGTACTGGTTGTACTGGTTGTACTGGTTGTACTGGTTGTACTGGTTGTACTGGTTGTACTGGTTGTACTGGTTGTACTGGTTGTACTGGTTGTACTGGTTGTACTGGTTGTACTGGTTGTACTGGTTGTACTGGTTGTACTGGTTGTACTGGGTGTACTGGTTGTACTGGTTGTACTGGATGTACTGGTTTAAACTGTTGCAGTGGTTGTGACTGTTGTAACTGTTGTACTGGGTGTACTGGGTGTACTGGGTGTACTGGGTGTACTGGGGGTACTGGGTGTAGCCTACTGGGTGTAACTGTTGTACCATTTGATGCTGTTGAGCAGGTTGTATAATTTGTGGTACCATTTGTTGTTGTTGGGCAGGTTGTACTTGTACTGGGTGTACTGGGTGTATTGATGGATGTACTACTTTCATATGTTTATTTAATAATGCTTTATTACGAAAAGATGAATTACAGATTTCACATAACATATTTTTAAACAGAAAAATGATGTTAACAAATGTTGGAGGATGTGCCTACATTCCAAATAATCAAGAATCAGAAATAGAACTAGACAACTATATCATGAAAACTGGAGACGTTTTAACAGGTCCGTTACATCTTTCTATTCTTCCACAACAAAATACTGAGTTAACAAATAAAGAATATGTTGATAGACAAATAAATGACTTGAAAGAAGAACTGGCTCCACTAATGAATGGATTAAAATTGCTAAAACGTAATGACAAATCATTAACAGAAAAATTATTAAAACTTGATAAAAAAGATAAAGATCTAGAAGCAGATATAACAAAACTTCATAAAAAATAACAGAGCATTCAAAGATTGTAATCCTATTATCAATAACTTTAAGGTCTGCCATTATAAAGAATACAAATCAAAATAAACAGCTGAAAGAAGAATTGAAAAATGAACTACAAAAAGTTACCGAAAAGAATCAAAAATTATTACAACAGTTGCAACAGCTGCAATCTACATTCCAAAAAAGTGTTGATGAATTGAGTACCAGAATTACATAACAAGTGAAGTTCATGAATAGAATGATAAATGAAGTGAAAACACTTAATCAAAAGGTTAGGGAATTGAAGACCATTAAAACGAATTTAGAAAATGAAATTTATAGGAAAATTATAAAGGAAATAAGGGAAATAAGGAACAGTTGAATGTTGTTAAAGTTCAATTGAATGCTCTTAAAACGGCGTTTAAGATGAATCAGGAGAAAATGCAAATTAATAGAAAAGAAATTAAAATACATCACACGATGCTTGACGCAATAGATAAAGCGCAAAAGCAAATTAAAAAAGTAATCACGCGTTTGTTGTCCATTTACAAACGTAAATCTTAATCACAAACTTAAATTTAAGCTTTAAAAATGCCTATAATTTATAAACACAATCTTAAAGATTTACTTCAAATCAAAAAATTGCACATGAACCATCTATGAAACCTGTGTACCATTATGACAGTGTAGAAACAATTCAAAAAAAAGAAGCTGGCATCTTTTCTGGTATAGGAAGTATCGTCAACTTGACTTGAAATAATAAAGATTTGATTTCATCTGCTGCTAAAGGAGCAGCTGCTATAGGTAGCACAGCTAGTGCAATATCGAATGCTGCTAATTCACAAAACGAAGTAAAGCAACTAGAAGCTATTCGTAAACTTAGGAATGATGCTTAAGAACTACAAAAAGATAAAAAGCTCTCAGAGGAAACGAAAAACAAAATTGCGAAATTAGCGAGGACTGAGAGTAAAAAATCAATTGAAGAAATGAGAGGAAATGGTGTAAATAGCGGAGCTGGAATAGCAAAATTCTAGTAGCAAACTGATTTTTTTCTAATAAAAAATATAATGTCGTCTCTAATCGAAAGTAAATTTAGATTAGACGATCCCCCGTTCGTCAGTTATAATCAAAAAAAGAATGACTATATAAGAGATACTATGAACCCTGGATCTTCAGGTAAAGTGAATACTGGAGGTGATTTAATTTTTGAAGTTGAGAATCAGCAAAGTTATTTATATTTACCTGATTCCTTTTTACACTGTGAATATTCTCTCTATTCTGATGCTGATTTTACAACACCATTACCTGCTACGGATAACATTACATTAGAAAACAATTTCTTTCCAAAATTATTTGCACAAATGAGCTTAGATGTTGCAACTCAAAATATAGAAACAATAAGTGATTCTCCAGGTATTATTGATTCGATGCTTCGATTTGTAACAACAGGCGAAAATAATAAAATGCATGAAATCGAAGGTTGGTTTCCTGATAATAATGATGGAATTATTGTAGATGATTTAACTCACGCTGGAACAGATGCAGCAGGAATTGCGAAGGATGTAGAACAAATTGCAAATCATTTAAATAAAACAAATAATACTGCATATAAAAAAAGACGCAATTTTAATGATAAAAGTAAACAAACTATTGATTGGTCACTGTCTCCATTATTCGGGTATGTAGATTACAATAAAATATCATCTCAATTAAAGTTCAAATTAATAATTCATCACACTGTAAATAATGAATCAATATTTTATGGTAAGACTGGAAAAAAGCATATTTAAAAATTGATAGATTTGAATGGTGGTTTATAGGTTTAATCAACGATTGCAAAAAGATTAAACACTAACATACCAATTCCAGTAAATTTTCTAAAGCGTACTGCAAGTTCTGTACCTTTTTCTGAACAAAGATTTAACTGGCATTTTACTAGAACTTCAAATGCTCCAAGATATTTTTTACTCGCTTTTCAAAGAAATGATTCTCCAAGTTTTGATAAGAACAATAATCTTTTCCATATTAACACAATTCGAAGTTTGCAAGTTGCTTTAAAATCAAACACGTTATCCTATCGATCCATTGAGATTTGATAACACAAATAATCAATTCATGGAAGGATATGATGTTTATAGAAATCTATGTCGAGAATTTGGAGTTGAAGCACAATTAACTCCTGTAGATTGGAAGAATTTATATCCTGTTTTCTGTTTTGATTTAAGTGCACAATCTGAAGATATTATCAAAACTGGTTGTGATGTAACAATTAATATTGAAAAGAATAATTCCACAACATCATTGATGGCTTATGGTTTATAGCTAGAAGACGTATAATATTCAATTGAAATTCTTAATGGAAAAATGGTTAGGATAGGTTAGTAACCTGAGGACCTTTGTTCCGATCGGCTGAAGCCTCTGAACAAAGTTCTATCGGTTAATTAGAATAATTTTTTTATTAAAAAAATTGTACAAATGAATAATTATAAAACGGTTGAATTAAAACTACGTAACGTAATGTCTTTATGTTTTATTCAAATTACAGGAAAAAGTACCATTTCTTGATATTATGTTAGAATTGAATAAGGGAAATTCATTCCCGAAACGTTAGTTCCAATGATAATTAAAGTTCAGTCTTTTGTAATTCATTCTCATAAAATCTACCTTTTATTTCCACATTATCTAAATCTTTTATTACATAAGTCATCGGATAAGTTTGATTTATTTTATAAACTTCAAATATTTCTTTAGTCCAATAACCAACAAAATCTTTCTCGAGTTTATTTTTATATTTGAATATTCTCATTCTATCTCCAATTTTAAATTTCGGCTTACGTTTTTGCAAATTAGTATCATTCTCATTTTCATAATTATTTTCGAAAACTTTCTTACGTATCAAATCGGGATCGTTAGAAGCATTCATTGGAGTTTCTTCAATACCTGAATGAATCTTATTGTTATAATCATCAACAATTCCTGGTAATATCTTCAACCATTTCTGATTACTTTGTTAAGTAAATTTCTTAAATAATTTAATTTTTAAAGTTCTATTAAACCTTTCTATTACTACGGCTTTTCCAGCATTTTCAGTGGAATAAACGGTTTCAAATAGTGGTTTAACATTTCTATTATAAAATTCAGATCCTTTATCAACGAATAGTTTCCTTGGTTTTCTATTACTTTCCTTAAAGATTTCTTCAAACGCATATTTAACTGTTAAACCACTTTTATTTTTTAATAGTTTCACCCAAACATATCTAGTATATAAATCTATAACGGTCAATGCGTACTTAAAACCTCTTTCATTCGGCATATGAATAAGATCAGCACTCCAAATATCATCTTTATTAAATACTTTTATTTTCAATAGATATTTTGGTTTTCTATATTCCTTATGAATTTCAGACGCGTAGGTTTCGGAGTTATGAGTTTTGTCTAAACCCTGACAAAAAAGCATTTTTGCTTCTAAAGCTTTCTTAACAAACACTCTTTCAATTCTTTCTCAAAAGGAGGGATTCTGAATACTATCTAATTCCTGAATTATTTTCTTATCTACTTCATGACGAGAACTTAGGTTATGATTTTGATCAGCTAGATCGTGTCTATAAGCTGCTGCATCTATTCTATTTTTAGGCTCTTCACCTGGTTTTGGATTATCGTTCTCATCTAATCTTATGTCTAATCGAGTTCCTGGACCGGTATATGAATGGCCAGGAAGATGTTTTTCACCTTTATATTTTGCCCAAATAAAACCAGGAGAGTTTTCTAATGCTTTTTGTATGTCGTTACCTTCGTAACGCTGACAATTTGAGGTTCTATATACTTTTAAAAGATAATCCATTAGATCTAGATTTGAAATTCTTAAGTTATTCAAATTCATTTTTAAAGATTAAATATTATCGTACCATACTAGGACTTAGATATATTCCAGAACCATCTTTAGTTTCTTTTATTCCAAGTAAATCATCAATATTATGTAGTACATTTTTAAGAACTCTTTTCCCTTCATCAACTAAATTTAGTTTACTAATAAGGTTATCTACTACTCCATGCCCCTCGCTGCTTTCTCCAACTCCCTATTATTAGTCCGGGAGCTAGCGTGAAGTTGTGCAGGGAACGAGGTGGTACATAAAACTTTCACATAGCATAGTACACCTCTTACCTACTGCAAAACTTCGCGTCTGCCGGATCAGATCATTTGCTTTTCAGAAATATAGTATAACACAATCCTATGTATTTCCAGTGGTAAAATTGTGACATTTAAGGTGTTGACTCCATTTTTTCGAATTTTCGCTCATAAAAGTTACACAAATTGGCATTTTGTTGAACTGGTTATTATAGAAATCATCTACAGATCATGATCTTTCAAATGAGTTGTCATTTTGTGACAGAGGATGAAGTAAAGTGTACAAACAGACACTTTTCGATAATGTAACTGCAAATTTTAACATAGAAATTTCAGGAAAATTGTTGATATACTTTAACGAAAAGTGTCTGTTCGTACACTTTACTTCATCCTCTGTCACAAAATGACAACTCATTTGAAAGATCATGATCTGTAGATGATTTCTATGATAACCAGTTCAGCAAAATACCAATTTGTGTAACTTTTATGAGCGAAAATTCGAAAAAATGGAGTTAACATCTTTAATGTCACAATTTTACGACTGGAAATACATAGGATTGTGTTATACTATATTTCTGAAAAGCAAATGATCTGATCCGGCAGACGCGAAGTTTTGCAGTAGGTTAGAGGTGTACTATAGTATGTGAAAGTTTTATGTACCACCTCGTTCCCTGCACAACTTCACGCTAGCTCCCGGACTAATAATAGGGAGTTGGAGAAAGCAGCGAGGGGCATGGAGTAGTAGATAACCTTATTAGTAAACTAAATTTAGTTGATGAAGGGAAAAGAGTTCTTAAAAATGTACTACATAATATTGATGATTTACTTGGAATAAAAGAAACTAAAGATGGTTCTGGAATATATCTAAGTCCTAGTATGGTACGATAATATTTAATCTTTAAAAATGAATTTGAATAACTTAAGAATTTCAAATCTAGATCTAATGGATTATCTTTTAAAAGTATATAGAACCTCAAATTGTCAGCGTTACGAAGGTAACGACATACAAAAAGCATTAGAAAACTCTCCTGGTTTTATTTGGGCAAAATATAAAGGTGAAAAACATCTTCCTGGCCATTCATATACCGGTCCAGGAACTCGATTAGACATAAGATTAGATGAGAACGATAATCCAAAACCAGGTGAAGAGCCTAAAAATAGAATAGATGCAGCAGCTTATAGACACGATCTAGCTGATCAAAATCATAACCTAAGTTCTCGTCATGAAGTAGATAAGAAAATAATTCAGGAATTAGATAGTATTCAGAATCCCTCCTTTTGAGAAAGAATTGAAAGAGTGTTTGTTAAGAAAGCTTTAGAAGCAAAAATGCTTTTTTGTCAGGGTTTAGACAAAACTCATAACTCCGAAACCTACGCGTCTGAAATTCATAAGGAATATAGAAAACCAAAATATCTATTGAAAATAAAAGTATTTAATAAAGATGATATTTGGAGTGCTGATCTTATTCATATGCCGAATGAAAGAGGTTTTAAGTACGCATTGACCGTTATAGATTTATATACTAGATATGTTTGGGTGAAACTATTAAAAAATAAAAGTGGTTTAACAGTTAAATATGCGTTTGAAGAAATCTTTAAGGAAAGTAATAGAAAACCAAGGAAACTATTCGTTGATAAAGGATCTGAATTTTATAATAGAAATGTTAAACCACTATTTGAAACCGTTTATTCCACTGAAAATGCTGGAAAAGCCGTAGTAATAGAAAGGTTTAATAGAACTTTAAAAATTAAATTATTTAAGAAATTTACTTAACAAAGTAATCAGAAATGGTTGAAGATATTACCAGGAATTGTTGATGATTATAACAATAAGATTCATTCAGGTATTGAAGAAACTCCAATGAATGCTTCTAACGATCCCGATTTGATACGTAAGAAAGTTTTCGAAAATAATTATGAAAATGAGAATGATACTAATTTGCAAAAACGTAAGCCGAAATTTAAAATTGGAGATAGAATGAGAATATTCAAATATAAAAATAAACTCGAGAAAGATTTTGTTGGTTATTGGACTAAAGAAATATTTGAAGTTTATAAAATAAATCAAACTTATCCGATGACTTATGTAATAAAAGATTTAGATAATGTGGAAATAAAAGGTAGATTTTATGAGAATGAATTACAAAAGACTGAACTTTAATTATCATTGGAACTAACGTTTCGGGAATGAATTTCCCTTATTCAATTCTAACATAATATCAAGAAATGGTACTTTTTCCTGTAATTTGAATAAAACATAAAGACATAATTGTCCACAATAAGTAGTTCCTGGTTTTTGAATGTGAAAAGTATTATAAATTCCATTTCCCAGTATTTCTTTAACTTCATTTGTAGGGGGAAGTCCGTATGAGTCAAACCAATAGTTTTCTCCATCAGACTTTGTCTGTGTACCTTCGGTCCAATTAGTATTCTTTCTCCCTGCTGACCAATGCACTCCTTTTTGGTCTGATGTGTGAAGATTTGTTACAAAATTCACTTGAGGTACATTTTTTATCAATAGTAATTGATCTCTCATTAGAACGTGAAAGTTTTTTATTCCTAATTGATTAGCGATTTTCTTTAGGTCGAAATTCGTAGTTATTTGCTTTCCATATAATTTTAAGAACTCGGTCAGGACAAGGAATCTGGGGGATAGTCCATTACTCATTTTACATGAGATAAATTCTATTTCAGAAATGACACAAAAGAATTGTTTGCCGGCTGCCAAGAGAGTCAATCTAAGAGAGACAATCTGTATGACTCAGAGCTTTGTTACCTCTAGCGCATTATGCATGAGACAATTATCTGCCACAAGCAGGAGCGGTTGCCACTAGGAGCAGATGCTGCCACGTATTGACAATTTCATTCTTTCTGTGAGTGTTCTACGAGACTGACTGTGGCTGCAATCACTTCATGTCTTCATCTCGGAATATGTCATCAACACCTCTAGAACGAGCATTTGCAATCTTCTGCGATTGAATTTTCCCTCTAATAGTTCCTGGCCAGCAAGCACTGTTTAAAGATTTGGCTGTAAACTTCATTGAAGAAAATTTGAAAAAGAAGAAAACAACTGTTAATGAAAACAACGAAAAGGAAGTGAAAGATATTATTTCAAATTCATTTGTTGATACAGAGTTGGAGGAATTTTATCCGGAGAAAGTGGACTATTTTTCTATTTCTACCTGTATAGATTCGTTGAAAAAACTAATTTTGACAGAAAAGAGAGGTAATCAAAGATTGTTAATTTCATATATTAATCAAGGTAAGGTATTGTGTAAGTTAAAAACAGTAATCAAGTGTTCATTTGTAAAGTTCATTAAATGTTTGAATGATGAACACCAAATCAATTTTTCTAGTACGTATGTTAGTTTCTTAATCAAGTTGTATAGACTATCTCTAGAATTCCCGAAACTCAATACTTCAACATTGAGTATTCATTTTGTGAAAAACACTTGAACCAAATTGAAAACTTTCTCACAAATGAAAAAGAAGAAAGACTGTTGGAATCTATTGATGAAATTTGGGTAAAAAGAACTGGTGTAACTCAAGAAATAGACGAGTTAAATTGATGATGTTTTGTAACTGCATTTTCAGACTTCAGAGAACGCCGTTCTCACTTTGCAAGTGTATTTTCAGACTTTACTTCTAAAGTGAATGTAAGTAATTTATTTCAACCCTGTTCTGCTGGAGAATTTAAAGTTGAGAACGCCGTTCTCACTTTGCAAGTGTATTTTCAGACTTTACTTTTAAAATGAATGTAAGTAATTTATTTCAACCTTGTTCTGCTGGAGAATTTAAAGTTGAGAACCCCGTTCTCACTTTGCAAGTGTATTTTCAGACTTTACTTTTAAAGTGAATGTAAGTAATTTATGAAAGTAAAGAAGAATGAAAAGAAGAGAACGCCGTTCTATCTTTGTGTTTTGCTTTATCCATTTCATATGATAATGAAGGATATAAAGGGGCTGATGGTTCTTTTGTTTTTTCATTTTCATCTTCAATTTTTTTAAATGAATATTTTTATTGCATTTTTTGTCCATATTCATTTTCATTTTTGTAATTGTAGTTTTCCCATTTGAATTTTTATAATTGTATTTTTTTATAAATTTCTGGAGCGTCCCTATATTTGCATTTTGATTTGCTAAATTTCAAGAGGACCCTTATTTTGTATTTTTTTTGTAAATTTCAGGAGGACCCTAATTTTTGTATTTTTTCATTTTCGCATCTACCTAGGTGTAGGGATCCGGTGCTGAGCGAAGTGGTGCGCCGGATCCTATAACCTATACTACTGTCAACTCTTCATTTCTTCGATCCACAGCTTGAACGTCTTCCTTGAGTTGTCTCACTTTTTCTGTGCTTTTCTTCAATTCCTTGGGGTATTGTCTCTATAAGTTCGTCCATTTCTTTCTCTTTTACTGGTAGACGGCGCATGTACAGACTGTTTCATAAATAATTGCACAAAAAGTTAACCTATTTTCAAATGTAATAATAATTATTCGTTTTGAAGTCCTGCTTCAATTTTGATGAACGATATACCATATGAAACCTTATGTTCCACAGATTATTTTGACATACATTCTACTTTCATAAGTGGTCAGTTGTGGTCAGCAGGCCCCACGAAAGAAAATTAAGCATTTTCTTTGGTGCAAGATTTTAGTATGAAGACGACAGAATTTTTAATGAAAAATTGACACACAGTGTGAGCTATCATTCATGATGAGCTTCATCATGATGTAAAGATTTTGTGATTCGTAGAACGTACAAAGAGATACAGTATCAACAGTTTTGCCAAAAAATGTTACTAAAAGAAAATCTGACGCGATTTTTCAATGATGATGATGCTCAATTTCAATAAACTTAGCGCCATGTGAAAGGTTATGTTTAGTAGGCCTACTTTATATTGGTAGAGCACTTAATTTGTGTCTGGTCAGTTGTGGTCAGCTGACTTAAAAGTATGAATTTTTGGTCAATTTATTCACTGATGCCTATAGACAAAACTAAGGAATGCAGAAAATTAAGATTATCACCATTGAATCAGGCTTGTGTTTTAAAGCTTTCAGATGATATATTGCTCTTCGAACATTTAGCATAGTTTTACTCAATTAACACTTTAACCTGATTTTGCAGCTATTGTCGCGTTAACAATGCTTTTAGCGGTCAAATGCACACAGCTTAAAAACTTTTGTTGTATTAAAGCTAGCGTTTTTGAGTTTGGGTTTCAGAGAATGCTGGTGCTATAGCTCCAAGAATATAATAATAGTAATAATAATAATAATAATCTTTATTTGGTGCTTCAATTTGAGAATCAGAAGTAGCCGTTACAATTGACACAAAATACATGCACAATGATACAGAAGATGATGAAATATGAAGATGATGATGCTGATGATGGTTCACTAGGCGAAATTGATGAGTGAGCGTTTCAGCATCGACGTTTTTGCGGGGAGCTTCCGATGATTGTTACCGAGACGGGATGAATATCGCGTGGCAGACAGATCATATATGCAGTGGAGAGGATGGTCTTTGTCCTTAGTTTTGCCGGCGAGTCGAAGACAAGCAGTTTGACATAAGTCAGAGATGAGGGGGCTTGGCCGATTGCGAAAATTTTACACAACCTTTTCCGGGAAATAGTTTTGAAGCGCGTGGGGGAGATATTGCACCATGCAGGGAACCGTAGGTGATGATTGATCGGATCGTGGAGCAATATACGCGCCAGAGCAGGAGTTTGGAAGAGCCGGCTTCACGTAGGGAGTACAAGTAGAAAATCCTTTTCTTGGCTTTGCTAATGGCATAGCTGACATGGTCATTCCATAGGAACTTGTGGTCAATGACAATGCCGAGGATTTTCGCCGAGTGAACGGTCTCGATTCTAGCCTGGGTAGCAAGGTCGATGAGGTCTGGTAGCAGTAGGGATGATTTGGTTCGGAAGTTAAGAACTTTTGTTTTGGCCATGTTGAGCTTCATGCCATGATTGACAGCCCAATCCCCAACATGCTTGAGTTCATCGGATAGATTATCGTCGCTGTATGTAATGCACAAGATAGATGCCATCAGCGAATTTAATGATGGTGCTGTTCGAAAATTGCGCATTTAGCGAGTCGATGCCGAATGCGAACAAGAGAGGGGCTAGGATACTGCCTTGCGGAACTCCACTGGTTGCATTGCACCATTTTGACAGTTTACCGTCGTTCTTGACCATTTGCAACCTCCCGGTGAAGTAGGACTTGAGCCAGGTAACCAGCTCGACGGGCGCGTTCTTGTTGATGAGCGAGGTTAGGACTGTTTCGTGGGGAATAACATGGAAGGCTTTGGAAAAATCGAGCATAAGGAGACGCACTGCGCCAGGAGTGTCCAGAAATGTAAGGATTTTGTGGATGAGGAAAGCGAGGGCACAAGTAGTTCCTTGACCTATTCTAGGAGCGAAAGCGAATTGCGAGGGTGAGATGTGGACGTAGAGCGGTTTTAGCCACTTGAGGAAAACAGGTTTTTCTAGCACTTTAGACAGAATTGATAGTAGTGAGATTGGCCTAAAGTCTCTGAGAGTTGGGCGGTCACACTTCGGAATTGGAGACACAAGCGCTTTCTTGAAATTGGGAGGAACAATTCCTGTTGACAAGCTGAGGGAGATTATGTGATGAATGGAGAGGGCTAGCAGATGTCGAAAGTCGCGTAATACCCAGAAAGGGATTTGGTCGGGACCAGGGGATCCGTTCCTGAGAGATCGCAGGAGGTTTAGGGTTTCAGCAAGGGAGAAGTCGCTGGGGACTGAGGGCAAGTCAGCAAGGTCAAGACTGTCAATATTGGAGACGGTAAAGATCGAGGAGAAGTAGGAGGACATGTCTTCGACATCAATTAATGGAGTCCTTTTGGTATCACATTGATCACATATACATGTACATGCATAGAAGATTTTTCATTCACGATTGAGGAGCTTGTTGACGAATTGCCATTGTTCTGCAGGCTTCTTATCACTGGTCGGAGATCTCAAGAAGTCTTGTTTGAGTTGATGGATACGCTTGATCACTGTCTCCCGTAGCCGGATGAATTTCAAGGTCTTACCGTCGGCGTAGGCTCGGTCTCTCTGATTGATCAGGATTTTGAGTGACGGCTTCACCAAAGGCTTGTCGTCGTTCCGAAGTTTGATATAGCGGAGAGGGAAGTGCTCATCGAAGACTTTATAGAGGTTATCGGAAAAGAATGATGCTGGATCACCAACAACTAACAGTTTGGTTGTTACAGTTAGAAAGTCGGAGTCGGTTAGAGACTGGTGAAACTTGATAGAAGCAATTGGGGTTACACGTCGGATTGGATGATTTTGGTGTACTTGACGGGAGGGCTGGTCGATGAAGTTGGACAAAACACTGTGGAGTGATCGGAGCGTCCTATGGGGGAGAGTAGCCTCGGATCATCGAAGAAACGTTTTTGATCGCATAAGATGAAGTCGAGCTGGTTTCCGCCTCGGGTAGGAAATTGAAAGAGGTTTTCAGTGCCTAGAAGTGAGTTTAAGTCGTCGACGTATTTGGATAGGCCATTGAAGTCTCCACACACGATAACAGAGCTGGTCAGGTGTGACTGTCGACCATGAACAACTAATTCGATGATTAGGTCGCAAACTGTATCGTGATGTGGGGAGGTGCCCCAGTATGGATGGTAGACGGCGATTAACAAAGTACTCGGTTGTAGAATGGCGCAAAGGATGTCAGAGCGACAATCCGTGACCGTGAGACGGTGTTTGACGTTGAGACAGTCGCAAGTGGTACAGTTATAAGATGCTGAGCAGTAGATGATGATTCCGCCGCCGTGGGTTTCGCGGTCTCTGCGGATGAGATGGTAGCCGCTGACATGAAGGTAACTGTCATCAGTGGAGTCATCGAGCCATGACTCGCAGAGAATCGCCACACCAGGGCTAGTGGCTTTGATTCGTCAGTCCCACTTCGTAAACCTTATTTCGGATTGATCTAACGTTCGACAGAAGAACCGATGGGAATGCGTTGTATGAGATCCTTCTTCTTTTTGGGTTAGAAATAGGGTAGAGGCACTAAGATGCGAGGTCTGATGAGCGGATAGGCGTTCGGCACAGCGCTGTTTGAGTGAGAATTCCCGCGTGATCGGGAAATCCCGTTTCTAGGGCGACGCGATAGCACAGGAATGGGGAAACCCGCAGAGCTGACTGAATGAGGGTGAGGCTCACAACGACGCGGCACTCCGTGCAGCCACACCGCTCGCTTGACAGCTCTCCTGGGCGTAGGGGCGCACGCGCGCAGCTGCATCAGTGCGCTGCGAGAGTATGTAATGCGAGGGGACTGGCAGGCCATCAATGTGTGAGAGGCATCGATGTAGGAGTCAAAATGAAGGAAACTGGAGTACGGTGAGCGCAGCAGTGATGGACGCAAGCCGAAAGTAGCACCACAGGGAAGCTCGTAAAACTGAAAACATGATGATTGCGATGATGATGGGGAGGATGACGTAGGATATCGAAAGTCACTCAAGGACAGGAGACCGGGAGGACAACCTCCCTGACCGCGCGCTAACCAGCGAATGAATGTGTAAGTTTTATCAAGATCGGCCCATCAGTTCGCTGGCAAACTCCAAATGTGTATATCTTCCATACTCAGTCATTCGATGAGTCATCATTTCCCTCGGTAGAGGTCAGAGTTTTTCGAATCTCTGATCTGCAGACGGGGCCGCCTTGCTCGAGAAGACGGAGCTGTCTGCTCTGCACCTCAAACAATAGCAATTCTTCACGCCTTAGTTGCTGACGCTGGCGTCCGATAAAGGGATCGACAAGATCTTTACAACTCAATTACTCGACATCCTCAATTTTCAAAAAAGGAAAAAAAAAGGAAAAAAAGGAAAAAGGGAAAAAAGGAAACGAAGCTAATTCCTATCGATATCTAAACTTATCCTCATGTGTTGAAAATATTCTCACTAAAATATTGAACAATAGGCTGAATAAATGGATTGATAAATATAAATAATATAAATTAAATAATATAGATAAATATCATAAATTATAAGAAATATAAAATTCTATTTGATGGAAAGGAAAGCGAAATCTTCAAATTAGAAAATAGGATTCCACAGGGAGACAGTTTCTCACCAATTTTATTTTGTCTTTATACGAATGATCTGCTCTGTAAATTTGACAGAAATATGAATGATATCGATCCAGTGGAAATAATTGATCTAAAATTGGCTTTATTGATTTATGCAGATGACATAGTTTTACTCAGTGCTTCCCAAAAAGGATTAATCAAACAACTAAAATACATGCGAAATTTTTGACATGAAAACGGTCTTAAAGTAAATTATGACAAAATCAAAATTATGATATTTAATGAGACAGAATCATACAAAGAACTGTTGCTAAAAGATGGAGATACTACAACATCAGTTGAAGTAGTAGAAGAATATAAATATTTAGGTGTCTGGATAGCGAAAAGTGATAGGAAACAAATAGAAGAAATTGCAAAAAAGGGAAATCATCATCATATATTACAGCCAAAACTCTCAAAGAATTTTCAGCAGTAGACGCAAAGATATTAAATTAAGCGTTTGAAATGCTGACTTTGTTGAAAATGAAATACGGCTGTGAATTATACTCTGACAAAAATTCGAATTATCTTAATAAATTAATAATGCAATTTCATAAAAGATTTCATCATCTGCGGATTACTATACTGAATTATGGTATTATTGGTGAATTTGGCATAAAACCTATGGAATTCCATTGTTATAAATCAGTCTTAAATTATTACATTTAATTGAATAGTGAAAATGATGGAATGCTAGTCACTAAATTTTTTGAATTAATAAGCAGTAACTTAAAATCATTCCGCAATACTTGGTGTGATAGAATAATGAAATTGATACGACAGACTCAATTATTGCAATTCAAAGACTGTGATTCTTATGATAAAATATCTAAAAGTGTCATCAATAAAGTTTTGATGGAATATTTTAGAAAAGAATGGATAGATAGTGCAAAAAATTATAACAAAGGATTGAGATAGTATTTATGTTTAGTTGGTGACAAAATCAAAATTAATAATATATATCCTTAAGTTGAGAGCAGGCAATCATACTCTCGCAGCAGAAACTGGTACCTATCAAAATCGAAGCACTCATAATGATTTTGCTTGTAAATTTTGTGACAGAAATGAAACGGAAGACATATTTTATTCCATATCAATTTGTCCTCACTACAGAGTTGAGAGACTTGGATTGATTCCTTTCTTAAATGATTGTGAGCGATCAGATTTCTATGAAATTATGAATGTATTAAAGGTAGGACAGGCTTGCGCAATTGATGAATTTATTGACAAGGCAATGTACATCAGGCTTTACATTTCAAGTTATTGAAAAGCTGCTATGCTAAGTACATTTATCTTGATCAAGTAATTCTCGATACGATTTCTATGTACTGAGAACATATTCAATTTTTGACAGGCTCATTGTTAGTGATGAATTCATAGACAAAGCATTGTGGTTCCGTAACAGTAGATAATGTAATGTCATGCAGCCATTTCAATCTTTCCAACCACAGAATTAGACAGGTCGTCTCTTCTTCCGTTTGACTAGAAGGGAAGCATTGGAACATGTAACGCTATTAAAATGGCACAATCTCCTAATTAAATACCATAGAAATCGAACGATGAACAGCCAGTTCAACATTAAACACGCCAAATTGTGCAAAGTTTCAGTGACTGTTATCAACCGGATCACGCAGCGAAGAGACACAGACGATGTCAGGTTCTACAGAGAAGTTTGTGAACGTTTTTTCGTGCGCCTGCTAACTTTTTTGAAATGATCGGAGGACCCAACATTATCGAGAAAACTTTTTTCGCAATGATCTGAATTCTTCGAATCTGAAGGAGTCGTGGCGATCTGGGCATTTTGAAGGAATTCAGAGCAATCCGCAAGCGACGCACTACTATTTTTCTTATCTCTGTAAGGTATTAAAAATTTCCTTTTGCCCACTTATTAAGTTCCTGCATGTGCCATCTGAATCAGTTTGAATCAGTTTGCACTTCTAGCAAAGTGATACGATTAAACAATCTAATTCTGTGTTTCCAACTTACAAAGTCAATTGATTTTGACACGATTTCTATGAAATTCGTGAATCGATGAATCCATGAATTATCGATGAGTTCATTGATAAAGCAATGTAGATTTCCCAAAGGTATTCATTGATTTAGTTTCATAAGACGCGAAAGATAAAATCATGTTCTTGACGTAGCTAATAGGGAGTAAATACAGAACCACTTAACAATACATTTAGATAGGGACAAACATCAGAAGCAATAGCGACTGATTAATATTCACTGACACTAACAAACTTTGCTGTAATTGTCTCATTCCGCACACATTTCTTGACATATTTCTCATACTGTCCAAGGATTACTGTTAAAATCATTTTTCCTACATCATTCCAGGTATGTGTTAAGTTCTACATCTTAATTACAGCTCTTGGGTGCAATGTGCCCTGTCGGTTCGGTCGCTCTTCCTCCTTCATGGGACGGCTAATAGCTCGCGGGATTTCGCGATGTGGCATGGTCTTTCGGAGTGTCTTGAACATGGTGGGAATTCAATCCTAACATGTGATGGCACACTGTGCTATGCTGTGTCGCGTTTCCCGTTGACCTGTTGCTGCTTCCGTGTTGGTTTGGGGGCGGATTCCTGGCTGATGGGGTACATTTCGCTCAACTGCGGTAACTTAACTCTCTCTATTAACTATTAACTATTAACTAGTAAATAATGCATAAATGCCCTTCAATCATCAAAGTATCGAAAGAATGAAAAACACGCATTGCAATTAGTGCAACATGCTTTGTACAGAGCTGATCATAGAAAGGGAACCACCTATTCACCGTTGTGATGAAATTCAATCGATTTTCATGCTTCCCAATCGTGTTGCACAACACCGTGTCATACATCATTGGAGAGCTTGCATTCTCACCTTTAAAATGAACTATGATAGACTTGTATCCGTAATAGCATTTGCTGAGCAGGACTCAAAAATGTAAAAATCACTCGATTTACAAATTGCTATTTTTCTATAATAAAACATATGGGTATGATAATAAAATCAGGCACAGAGACAACGAGCACTTTCTCAGCTCTCTTTTGACATCCTGGTCATCAAAATCGGTGAACTAATGAAAAATTATTGATATCGTGAAGCTGTCACAAAATCATGACATTTTTATGTTGAAAATGTCATGTTCTCACTTTTTCATCAAACTTCTTAGTGTTTGAAATCCTCTGAATTCTTGCGATGTGAGGAGCACGAATATGTAAGTCATATTCATATAAGTTCAATAGTTCTTATTCGAACTTCAATAATGTTTCTCATTTCTGCAAAAGTACACTAACAATGAAGGTAAACAATCGGCATTCACTATGAGAGAACAAAGACATGCCTTAGCTAATTGTTTCGTTTTGAACCTTCGTTCACCTTACATGGTGTCTGTGCACTTTTGCGGTTATGAGAAAAATTGTTGAAGTTTGAATAAGAACTATTGAACTTATTTGGATAATGCTAATATTGGCATTCCTTACATCACAAGGATTCTGAAGATATCCAACATGAACATTTTTGATCAAGTAGTCAAAAGAGTCATGATTTTGTGACAGCTTCACGATATCACTAGTTTTTTATTAGTTCACCGATTTTGATGACCAGGATGTCAAAAGAAAGCTGAGAAAATGCTCGTTGTCTCCGTGCCTGATTTTATTATCATACCCACATGTTTTATTATAGAAAATAGCAATTTGTAAATCGAGTGATTTTTACATTTTGAGTCCTGCTCAGCAAATGCAATTACGGATACAAGTCTATCATAGTCTATCAAGATTTTCCAATACAGAGCGACTTTTGCTCATGACTTCCCGTTGCATTCTTGGAGACATCACTTTATCCCTTGATAATTTAAATCCAGTAGATGCAGAATCTTTGTATTTTTGTGCGAGCATTCGATCCGACTTCTACTACAATCCAGCTTTGCGGCTTTATAAATTTGATCATATGAGTAGTTTTCGATCACGATGAGACGAGTCATTTTGTGAAGATAAAATTCTTAAGCGTTTCATTTTAACATGACATGGACACTTTATTCTTTTTTCGATTCTTTTTGAAAATAGAAGAAAACTTGGGATCCATGGATTAGGTTCGTTATAAAAGCGTTCAATATAGCCAGTCTTGACTGTTTTACGTTGAAAAACGCTAATAAATTTTGTGTACTAAAACATAAATTCAAGTCTTCAACGCAATAATCAAATAATTGGTTTTGCATCCAATGGATAATATTCTGATGGAATAATCGAAATTGTGCAAAATGAAGTGAGTAGCGCAACTATTTGCACCATAAACGACCTGCAACATCTATTTCGGACACCGTTTTCCAAAAAGTCCAAGTGCGGATGGAGAATCTGCGGGCATAAATATTACCTCTATCAGAGAAGTAGGATTTTATTCAGATCACTAATTTTCCTCTCAGAGGTCACTGAGGGTTGAGGATGTTAACACTTCATTTAAATTTCAATTGGGTAACGATGGCACATGGATTAAATCAGTCACGTTGATACTGTGCTCCTGACATGTCTTCTAATGCAGCTGTAAACAACGGAACTCATTAATGATTCTGCCTCATAAAAATTTCCGTTTTTGACGCTAACGGTCGACTGAGATCCTGATAGTGACACACACCAGGACGCAAGTTGAAGCAACCTGACAAGTCTGGTTTCTACAATCATTTGTCACTATGGTAACACGAACAGATGTCTGAAGCACAGAGCACACGAGACTCTGTCAATACCCGACAACAACACTTTGCAAACGCACTTCGCAATTCGACTTTTCTTTAAAATCACAAGTACAAAATTCAGTTCTATTAAGGATCATCAGGACAATGGTAAAGTCTACTTCCCACTTGCTAAGTAAAACGTAGGTGCAGGCAGTGTTCAGAGTTCACCGATCAATGATACATTATCATCTGATAATACTTATAATAACATTCTGTCCAAAAATCAAATTGCAAATCCTACAAAAACTTCCAGTATAGGCTATAAAATATATTTAGCAGCTAGTTTCTGAAAAACAAAAAATAAGTGTGCTATAAATTAATGGGAACTGCCAACAGCTTTCTGGCCAACTACAGTCGCTTGTAATAAATGTATAGCACGACAGCAAATCAACAATCAACAAAATCAACAACTGTGTCTTAATTCAAATGATTTCAAAGATGCATCATTGTAATATACAATGCTATAAAAAAATATAAAAAATCCTCGGGATTCCTCTCTGTCCAACTAAGAATTCAACTTAAATATGTGCCTAAAAATTTCGGGTGTAAAAAAATGAATTTAGCATTTCCACTTACATAAATGATTAACTGAAATAACACAATCAGACGCCTGTGCATCGCAACATGTGAAAAGTGACGACTCAAGTCCAAAATTGAATATCCAAAACTGCGTATTGAGGCATATGCATTGCCGCTGGAGAGACAGCAAAGAGAAGAAATCATTTCATGAACTGAAATCTTGACAATTCTTACAACGAATGATCAATGTGACATTGTTGGAGTATCAGTCAAGATTTGATTGCGCATTTAAGCACAAGTATCTTATCTACATGTACAATGTTATTGTTGTTGATTTCAAGACATGCATTTGTGTGGAGATCTTTCCGTTTTTGTGTAATGACAATTTTCTTCTGATGTTAGTGTTCGTACGATAATTGTTGGTTACAGAATGAGTGATTGATCGAGGCCGCAGGTCGAGATCAATCGAGAGTTCTGTAACAGAATTGTTGCACACTGTTTTGCGCTAGCCGTCACACCCCCCCCATAAGAAGGTCGGTTAAGGGATAAAAAACGAGCGCTTTGAAACTTGCATATACTTAATCTATGATGTATATGAATAACTCCTATGGGTGTCTGCAAAATCAGATCGTAGCTTCTTGTGATATACATAGATATCGGAATGGTAGGCCTATTAGAAACTAGGTTTTTACGAATGTCTCATATGTAAGTTATTATGATGTCGCCGAGCATAGTGTGATAAAACAATTGATGAATTACAGTCCCTAGCATAGAATAGAACACGTTGAAGTGATAAAACGGACTATATGTGTCATCTAAAGAAATAAATAAGGGCAATAGTGCTCAGTACAGCCCTTTTTTACTACTTAAACTTTAAAATACAACAAAATTGCAGATATCTGTTGTTCCATTTATTTCTATGCTGGAATACAGATACAAATTCAATTTTTTTAAAAGAAAACTTATATAATTGGCTTTCTGCTCTGAAATCATTAAGACAAGGCTCTTTACACGTAATAAATAAAATGCAGTAGGCCCACTTTCAAATAATTTCTATTTTAACTACTACTTACTTCAAATTTTACTTAAATAACATTACTCTAATCAATAATTCAAAGAAATAATTCAATTTTATGAGGTCGAGGGTTACCCCATAAATGCAATTTGACCGCTTGCAGATCGAATCTTATTGCTTTATGTGATGAAGCAGATTTGGGCAGTAGAGAGATTGTCGCAACAAAAGTTGTTCGACAGCGAGTTGACGTATAGAAAAAAGGAAGAACATTGAGTTAACTTCTCGAGGTCCAAGGTCTATGCGGTTGAGTATTGATTGTGAACCCCCTCTACAGTTTTCATCAAAAGACACCAGCGTACTACAGAACAACCTGGGAGGTTCTAACTCCACCATAAATAAAAAGATTATCCCAAATATACGAAATGTATTTGGAAGAGAATCAGTTGAGAAAAAACGGATGAGTATTTATATGCTAGAGATAAGCAGCTTGAGGATTTGTTCTCATTGACTTACCTGGACTTTGAGGGTAATCAGTCTTCTTTTATTTGACCAGTAATTTACTTACTGTCATGATCTTGGAACTTTGGTCGAGTGCATTCTCGAGGTTCGAAATATTGGTTGTTCTGATGCTTGAGTTAGGTTTGGAATTGATGGTGGGGGAGACTATCTCAAATTTTGCATGAGCATATTTGACAGTATATCTCGAACTGTAGCAGAATCAAGCAGACTGATTGACAAAGACTTTTCTGACATAGGGATCAAGAAGATCATAATCATTGCTATCAGTCCAGAAACCAAGGGTCATACAGCTATGTGAAATTATTATTCGATCTTCTTCACATTCACGAGGTAAGCATTCGTACTTTCTACTCCGTCGATCTTAAAATGGTGGATATTATATGTGGTCTACAGTCATATGGTTGCTCTTATCCTTGTGTTTGGTGTCGATGTCCTAGGGAAGAATTCAGTTCTGATGGTTCCAGGTCGTATCCCGTCAGGACAGTTGGTGACATTACGCGAAACGCATCCGAGTTTACGGCTTCTCAAAAGAAGTCTGCTAAAGAATTTGAAAGTTCAGTATATGAGCCATTATTTTTAACTGCGAACAACGACATCTTATTCCGTCATGTAGTTCTACCTGAACTCCATTTACTTCTGCGAATTACTATCAAGCTGATACATGAGGTTGAATTGAAAAGTCCAATATGTTCTGAAGTTTGGGTGGATAGATTAGGCATCACAAAACCAAAATTACATTCTGGCGCGTTTAACAGCAACATCTGCCGCAAGATTCTAAATAATGTCACTTGTTTTCGTGACATCATTGATGAACATGACGAATATAATTCTTTCGGGCCTTTTGCCGACACTTTTGATTCATTGAATCAAGTTCGAGTTTCTTGTTTCGGCGATAACCTCACGGATGATTATGAAATGAAATTGATCCAATTTAGGAAAACTACATTGAAGCATTAAGTTTGCAAGTAATTTGATGCTACAGCACTTGCTGATAGTGTATCTGCAAGCGATTTGCAGATCGAGTTGGAAGGAATGAAAACGACATTGTAACAGCATATGCAAAGTCAGTGTGCAACAATAAAGGATTTTATAGCAAAATAATTCATGTTGTTAAGCAACGTTATCATTATCAAATTCACATTAATCCGCAAGCGACGCACGACTTTTTTTCCTATCTCTGCAGGGTATTAGGAATTCCTCTTTGCCCACTTAGTAAGTTCCGGCACGATGTGCCGGCGATTTCGAATAAATCAGACTTCTAGCAAGCCGAAGCAGATAAACAAAATATTTAATTCTTTGATAATGACTAATTAGACAATGTCAAATCGCATGAAGATGGAGTTTTTAGACACATTTTCCGGTAGTTTTGAAATGAAATGGCATGAGTCTTTACAATAACTTTGTATAGATAGAACCAATGGCTTTAATACTTCATCTAAAAAATAGCTAAGGTGATTCGTTGGAGAATTGGCACTTTCCATAATGGGTCGAAATTTCAGGTTTTTAGGAAAGTCAGTTTTTAAGTATCCAAACCTATCGAATTTTTTATCCATCCAACAGTTGATCAATTTATGAACCTTAGGTAGCCCATATATGTGTGGCAATATGGAATTACATTTCCATAAGAACTCGAAATCTTGTTTTGTTGGATAATTTCTAAATTTTTGGCAGAAACTCTTCATTTTGTTAATACGGTTGATGTAATATACTTATGAATCGCTCGATATGTTTGTTCATCGCGTTCTCTAAAAATGCATTCTTTGTAATGGATATAATTCAAAATAACAAAGCAGCCACCTTTGTCTGCATTAGTAATATACAGACCTTCTGATTTAGTTAGCTGCTCAAGGGCTCCCGATTTCATTGTGGAAGGTGTAAAAATTATTATGTGAAATAATTATTTTAATTTCGAATCCCAGATGCATTTACAAATTGCAGGAACATCGATGGACACGAAAATCGCTCCCAACTTATGCGAATCTTATAATGGGTTTTTGGAAGAAAGCATGTGTACTCTTTGACTAAAAATGTGTTCTTGACTCTTGACTAAAAAATTTTCACACCAACCAGCTATGAAGTGTTCTGTGGTTCGTGGACCCGTTACCATAATTTATTTATTCAAATACACCAGTAAGCGCAATAATGCACCAAGGTAGGATGACTGACAGATACATTGTGATGCACACATTGAGCTACAGTGCATGAATAGTTACATATTGTTATTGCATGAGAAGTCAAACATTTTCAGAGAGTAAGAGACAGTGATTTCTTCAGAAAATGCGTTCCAGTCATCCAAATTCTGTGGGAGAAAAATCAAGATTGAAAATTGATGACTGTTTTCTAATTTGAGAAGGTTCCTTTGGAGATGTCAGTTATTTTGTACACATTTCAAATAACCTAGATAACAAGATTAAATTTACTACAGAAACGGGAAAAGAGAAACTGAACTTTTAAGATAGTCTATATATCATAGAAATTTACAAAAGTCTTTTCTTCTAGTGAATTTTAGCAAGGGAAATAAAAAACTCATATTAGTAAAAAATATTATAATGAGTTTATTTTCCTTGCTGATATATAAAAATGGAAACAAAATCGAAAGAGACATATACCACAAGGCTACAGACAGTTTTAAGTACGTTCCGTTTTCGTCCTGTCACCCTCGACATATTACTAGGAACATTCCAAATGCCAAACGAATCCGAAGAACAATTCCTAGTAAAAAATTAAAAGACATTCGATTGAACGAAACGCGGTCTAGAGTGCATAAACTTGGTTATATGGGCCAAACTACGGTAACGCTCTCTACATTTGATGACAGAACTTGTTCGAAAACCAACATTCTCTGTGATGCGTTATTCTTTTTGAATATTCTGAAGGTACAGTTTGATGTAAGACGACATCGACCTATTGCATGCAGGATATCAATTTCATACTATCTCTACATTTGTGCACAGAGATCATTTAATATGGCAACGCACGCGACAGAGATAAATATTTCATTATATATTTCTTGAGGTTGCATGGATGTTTTATCTAAACTACAGAAGCTGTTGTCTCAAAAGCGAAACGATAGATAAATAATGAATAGCTTATGATTTCTTCATGCTTGAATAGATTACTGAAAACACCGATTGCGAGATTTCAATCAATCTTGACAGTAACACTCGCGACATGCCTTAGTAAAGCTACGCTCACACATGTCATGAGAGATGAGACCTTTCAGAAATCTGAATTTACGATGAATCAGACAGAAACATAATGAGGCACGTGCAGGCTACTTTAACTTGATTGATGAAATTAGTTTAGAGCTATATCATGGTGGCCATGTTTTTTTTAGTACCAAAAGTGGGACACTAAATAGTCAGTAGTAGAAAAAAGCATGAAAAACAACGGACTTGCATCTACGTGTTCGTAAAGATACGCAATAGTCAACTTAATTTCAATGCGTTGAATCACGACGCGCATAAAATTGCTGTGGTAACAAGCAGGAATCTCTTCATTACGATTTCTTCGGTTAGTTCATTCCCACATGCATGCCGAATGAAACCAGTGTTGTCAATTCAGTTTTTCAGGAAACTCAGTTAACCGAGTTTGCCGCAAATTAACCAAGTTAAGTTAATCTCGCCAAACTTGGTTTTTCTAAAAACTCTATAGCTCTAGCTATAGCTCAGTAAAATATTCCAGCAATACTCGGGTAAATCTGTTACAAAAGAAAAATAAACCAGCAGGCCTAAACTCAAGATTGTAAAAACCCAAGTTTTGTATAGAAAAAAACATGATTTGTATCACTTACCCAAGATCGACCCAAAACCCAAGGTCCAACCTTGCAAACCATTAGAAACTGATTATTAGTAAGGGATATTTTTTAAGCGCTTCAATCGAGAGCTTTTTCATAGAAGTTTGAGGGAAGAGTATGAGTCATTTCACCATCTAGGTACATGGCCCAAAGTAGAAAATTAAAAACATGAGATTGATTAAGTTCAAGAGAGAAAGAGAGAAATGTTTATGTATTTACAAAGTAAATGGAAGATATCGGCACATACAAAGACAAATAAAGAGAGCACTACACGACAAAGACATTTCAAAATTTGTGCAATTAGCACTGGTCCATGGAAGCAGTCTAACAAAAATTAAATGTTGTTCAAATGTAAGATTAAATGTAATGATCAGGAAATGTTGAAACATGAATGTCAACTCAGTCAATCCAAGTATTACCAGGGATATCTATGATTAATATCTATGGTACCATAGATCTAGAATACCATAGATATTAATCATAGATATCCCTGGTATTACTAACAATTATTGCTGCAGACGGAAGAACAAAGTCCTTCTGCTGGCAGCTTTACAAGGTGATAAAACTATACCTCTCTTCAACATGGAGAGGTTGAAAGAGTTTGTTGGAAAGTAATATGACAGGGCTGATCTGAATTCGCGCGAGAGAAGGAAGTTAGAAGAACTTCTAGACTCTGTAAAATGTAGGCTACTTTTATGGCAGGCTATCTACTATTGATGGAGGCATAGAGCCTAGGGAAACGAAATACTACTGCCTCATACCATAGACCACCACAATGGTTTTGCGCTTGATGAATTTGATCAATGTTTGTAAAGATTCTTTTTGTCTTCGTCTGTTTGATTTGATTTTTAGTGCTTGAAAACAGGCCCATAGGCCCAGTAGGCTTACGAGCATTTCATACTTGTACTGAGACAAGTTGACGAAAAGAACCAATATAAATGAGTAGAACTTCAATAATAATTTGAGATTTAAGTTCGAAGGAAATCAATTAAGTAAAAATTATTCATTATGTTAAAATTTCAATGCACTAAACAGCCTACGTAAACAACTTGATGACCTGTTTACGTGGAATATTTTACGAGTACCTATAGGCTTTCAGCGGCTTGCATACGTCTATTCTTCATGAAGATTTATGACAAAATGAATCATGAATCTCAGAAAGCTCTCACATAGTCTGAACGGAACCTGAGAGTCAGCGCAGAAGAAAGGTATAAATAGAAACATTTTTCAATTTATCTACGACCTGATGTCGGTAGTGTGAACGGGTCTTAGACCTAGGTCTCAGCAGATCTCAGGACATGTCTCAGCGAGTCTCAGCATCGATAGTTAAATGAAGGAGTAGCTCAAGAAAATGAGAAGCATCTTTTTTTGCTGACATTTCTATCTCAAGTGTGAACCGGTTGGTCTCAGTCTCAGGTTTGATTTTAGGTAAACTCTCAGGTTCTTCTCTCATGTGTGAACGTAGCTTGACGCTCGCGACATTATCGAATAAAATTGCGGATAACATAAATTTGTCATCACAGAAGATAATAATAATGAAGAATACAAGACTGAACGATTATTTTAGAAACAGCACGCCAAGCATTTTATTTGTAACGGAATCATAACACAGAAGTAAGCATAATGTAAGATGAACGTCAACATTGGAGAGCACTATATCTTGTTTAGCTATAGCCGTGAATCATGAACAAGCTTTTGTCACTTGAGGAAGAAACTTCCCATACCTCAACGAGTCTTTCTCTGACTTAGGACAGGAAATGGAACTTCTTTAGTCCTTGTACATATACCTACCGCCCCCGCTTTTGTTCATGTACTTAGGCCTACAAGACCAGGTCTCGCTTTGGCCTGAATTAATGTCTGTACATGAATTGATTTTGTCTGTGTTGTAGGTTAAACAACTTCCATAAAGGATTGGGCGGATTTGTGAATGTCAAATATAGTCAAGATTGGTATTTTTATCTTAATTTCAATTACAAATAGAATTACTCGTAGATAATTGCAATTAGGCCAACAATCAGACTACTGTACAGCAATTTGCAGTTGTCTGTAATTAATTACACTTTCTGAGTAATTGGCACAACCTGATATAGACCTACTTGTAATATCGAATAAGAGATCTCGGTATTTGACAGATACTCATTCTCGAGATTGAGATTCGAGATCGAGGTTAAATTCACGAAGTGCATGTCATGGTAACGCTCGCGACAGACATTAAATTTATCATCTACCAGGAAGTAGACTTAGAATAACTTTGTTGATAATCACACTCATTAGCATTCATGGAAAGTCGATAATCTTTGGTAGTATAAACTGGCAAATCATTCTTATCTCCGAGGGAAAAAACTTATTCTATATTTTAGGTAACGCTCGCGACATTCTAATCTAGAAATTTAATATTTTCTAAAGAGTCATAATTAACTTTGATAGAATGTTGTCTTTCAGATACATTGACTGTAAAAGTTTCTAGCATCATAAACGATTGCTCAACTCAATATTGACATTTTCATGTACAAAATGCATTGAAGCGCACAGCTCTTTAACTATAGTTCGGCAGCCAGAACGAGTTTCTGCAGGGAACGAGGCCGAAAATGAGACTTTCACAGAATGATGTACATCTTCTGCCAACTACGAATCTGCAAGTCTGCCGAGTTCTAGTTAGTTCGTCCTCTTGTCAGTCAGAATCCAGGAAAATCGCATGTAAATCCAATGGGAGGCCGATTGCAGATTTTGGTTAAAATGGTATTTTCTGTGTTTTCTCTGATTAAACGAAAAGGACTAAGCCCAGAGTCATAATTTTTCGCATGGAATGTCTTCAGGTCATTTCCTTTCATGTTCATGCCCCCTGTCTATAAAGCTTGACACATTTAGATTTGGTCGAAGACGCAATCATCAAATCTAACATTGAAATAAAGAACACTTTAATACAAAAAAATGACAAAATGATGCCTTTTATAAGAAACTTTTCACCCAAAAGAACGAAACACATATTCAAATATTGTGACTCCAGCTTGTTCGTGCTTGAACAAGTTCTTAAGTTCTTCTTTTAACAATCATGCTGTCAGACCTGTTTTAAAGCAGCCGAGGTCCTTATTGAACATGATGACTAAACGAAACAAAATTCCAATAATTGTTGAGTTAATGCAACAATGAAAGATGCATGTGTTGTCCTTCAATTTTAACAAATAATAGACTTTAATATGAAGATGAGAACCAAGAAGAAAAATATTTGAAATCAAATCTGACATGAATTGTAACTGCAAAGACGTTGTATATGCTTTAAGGTGTCGATGATGTACGTGGGTCAGACTGGGAACGTTTTGCGTTCTAGGGTGAGAGTTCAAAGGCAACAATTCAAGGAAGCCAAGTATAGAATTTTGCATGTAAGTGAACACATCTTTGATTCTGCCAATAATTACGATCCACCATTTCATGTCACGCCCATTATGAAATTACCTCCAAATTGCGGCAAAGAATATCGCGAGGAGAAGGAGAAAATGTCCATTTATATCATAAGACCAACACTAAACAAGGTCTAGTGCTCTAGTTACCCTCACTATTTGGTTCTACTAATGTAGGGGTGTAGATATTTCAGTTTGATTTCTTATGAAGATCTCAAGCATGTATTTCTTTATTTGTAAATCTATGTCTCAGTTCATGCTATTACCATGTTCAAACTTCTACTAACCGATAATACCATGAAAAGCAGAACGATGAGTTGGAAGACCGGTTTCGTGATGTTAAACACTTTCTCAATGCCAAAAGTAGGTGGTGATGCAACGAGTTTAAGACTGACACTGACACATTCACATTGAAAAGTTGCACTGATTAGGCTTCAGCAAGCCGCGAAGATTGTTGTTGGCTCTGAACACGCATATCAGGTAACCATTTCTGACAATAATACACAGCTTTCTGGCTACATGCACTGAATGGTAATGTTCGGAACATTTTCAGCTATTCAGCTCGTTATTGATTCCGCTTGGGTGGAGGGAATTTCGTCGTTTAATTCATTTATTATCTTTTTCAATCGTTTTTCTTCGTTTGGGCAATGTTCCAAAGCCGTGAAAGTAAAATCGCCGAGTTTACATAGTTGAAATGCTCCGAAACTGCGATGGAATACAAAGTTTTTACATTATGGATATGATCTGATATTCTCATACTGAGCTGTCGGGAAGTTTGACCGACATAAAATTGCTTGCATCCTTTACAGTGGACGGCATAAATGATATTACAGTTTTTACAGTGCATTCTATGTACAATGCTAAAAGATTCATTAAAATTGCTTACAATCTTTTTGCAACAAAATGCATATTTACAAACTTTACAAGAACAGGGCTGAAGACTCGCATCCCAACTCAGAGGTGTTTGCAAGCTAAGTTTGAAGACCTGTCTCATAGTGTTTCTGATATATTGCTTCTTGTATAGCCTTGTGAGCGCCAAACAGGCTGTACAATTTTCTTTGTAACTTTGAAGTCATCATAAGTAGCACTCTTTGTAATCCATCTGTAAACTTGACCAAAAAGCAAATCTCGCAAAATATGCGTTGGATGAAATGAGTCAGGGGTGAGTCAGGGGCTGGTCCTGCGGAAGACATTAAACTGCATCCGCAGCTCTTCTGAGAGGTAGTACCGTACTTAAGCGAGGGCCCGGTGGCTCCGGATATGTCCTTACAAGCAGTTCTTATCCTCCAGTGGAAAGAAGGGCTTCTCACGACTCATAGCCTAGCCATCACATGAGATAGGAGAAGGAAATTTCTGATTTCAAACCACTGCCTTGTAGGTTATGCCTCGTAAGGAAAAGGAAAAATCTGATTTGAAATCACCTACCTCTCCCAACTCGCAGTCACTAGCGCGAGAGTAAGCTAAGACTCCAGTATGCAAAGCTCTATTCACGCACGGCCTCCAGTACCTAGCAGCACAATTGTCCTGAACTTGAATGGTGATACAAGTTCAAACGGCCTAAGTGTAGGAGGTGCTAAGAATCTCTGGGAAGAAGAGGATCACCGAAACCACAGAAACCTTAACATAATAACATACAGCGTCAGAACTCTCAAAGAAGACGCAAAAATAGCTGAATTGAGAAGAGGAACTTTTTGACACGGGACTGAAATGGGATGTCATAGGGTTTGTCAGAAACATGACGACAAAAGGAAAACTTCATAAAATTGAAGAGTGGACATATGCTATGCCACACAACAGTATCACATGGGCAACAAGGAGTAGGCTTCCTGGTTCATAAATGCATCAGCAGCAACATTCTGGAGGTCAGGGAAGTGCGCACGAGAATAGCTATACTAAAAATCAAGATTAGCAGGAAATACAGCTTACAGCTTATTAGCAGGAATACAGGCTTATGCACCCATATCAAGCAGCTCTGAAGAAGAGCTGGACAGTTTCTATGAAAACTTAGAGGAGCAGTTGACACAAGGCAGTCATTATTAAATCGTGTTGGGGGACTTAAACGCTAAGATATGAATCAAGCAAGACGACTTCGAAACGCCCACGGGAAGATTTGGCAGCGGAGAGAGGAATGAAAGAGGAAATACCCTAAAAGAGTGGGCGACAGCGAACAACATGAAAATAAATGAACACCTAAGAAGAATGAACACAAAAGAAGAAGACAACCAGACGCTGGACGTGGCAGAGTCCTGATGGGAAAACAAGAAACGAGATAGATTGCATCATGACTAACAGACCAAATATATTCGCAAACGTGAAGGTGCTAAACAAGCTGAGCATTGGTAGCGCCCACTGAGCGGTCATGGAGAGTATGAGGATCAACGCAAAACTCGAACGTCAGAAATTCATGACAACCGGAAGGAAAAGGCTTGATGTCGAGCAAATAGTACCAAAGGAACAGGGATTTCAAATACTGTTACGTAATAGATTCGACGCACTCAGTGAAGAAACGGTAGATACAGAAAACTCAAGACTCACAAATACTGTACAAGAATGTGCAGTCAAAATTGCACCAACTTTAGACACGCAATCAAAAGCTCAGTCCACCACCAAAAGCCTGATGCGGAAAAGAAGAGAAATGAAGAAGAAACATGGAGATATCAGAAATAACATTGAGCATGCAGAACTGGATAAAACCATAAAGAAAAAAGCTCGAGAAGACAAAAGGAGACACAACATCAAAACCGTTGAAAAAGCCGTAAAAGATGGGTTAAGCATCAAGAAAGCACAAAGAGATGCCCAGCGACAAGAACGCTTGACGACCCTATTGGATAAATATGGCAACGTGATAGCGAAGCAAGAAAAACTCCTAGAGAGAATTAAAGAGTTCTATGGGGAATTATACAACAGCAGGAAACTAATCAGCATGGAAACGTCTGGATTTGACCTGCCAGACATAATAGACTGGGAGGTCGAAGCAGCACTCAAAAAGATGAAGAACGGAAAGACTGCAGGAAATGACAATTTAAAAAGAGAAGCACTGAAGGCTGGCGGGGAGGCGCTGTACAGAGAACTGACCAAAATAATCACTAAATGTCTACGAATGAAAAGCAACCAAGAGAACAAGCAGGTTTTCGGAAACATTATTCAACTGCAGATCATATACACGCCATGAACCAGTTAAAGGAGAGATGCCACGAATTCAAGATTCCTGTGTGCATGATATTCGTGGAATATGAGAAGGCGTTTGATTCAGCTGAAACTCAATCTATACAGAATCACTGAAAGATAATGGTGTAGACGATGGTTATCTTGAAGTCCTCAAAGACATACTCGGACAACACCGTGACAGTAAATCTCCACAAGAAAACAAGAAAAATAAATGTTAATAAAGGAGTCAGATAAGGAGAAACAATGTCACCGATACTCTTCACGGCAACACTAGAACACATCATGAACAAGCTTAACTGGCAAAATAAAGGAATAAACACTGATGGAGAAAACTCAACACATCTACGGTTTACAGATGACATGGTTCTTATAGGGAGCAATGAGGACGAATTACGGGAAATGTTGACAAAGTTAACCGACAGGAGCCTCGATTGTGGAATGAAGTTGAGCACAATAAAAACCAAAGTTATGTTTAGATCTTTGACAAATCTAAGGCAGATAAACGTATACAACCAAGCAATCGAAGTAGTGGACAGATAGCATAATATTCCACGTAAACAGGCCATCAACTCGTTTACGTAGGTTGTTTAATGCATTGCTATTTTGACATAATGAGTAATTTTGATAATTTTTGCTTAATTAATTAATTTCCTTTGAACTTACCGGTAAATCTCAAATTATTTTTGAAGGCCTATTCATTTATATTGGTTCTTTTCGTCAACTTATTTCAATGCAAGTATGAAATGCTCATAACCCTACTGGGCCTGTGGGATTGTTTTCAAGCACTGAAAATGAAATCAAACAAACAAACAAAGACTTCTGAAACATGTAGAAAAAAATCTTCACAAACATTTATCAAATTTTCAAGCGCAAAACCATCGAGGTGGTCTAAGGTATGAAGTACTAGTATTTCTTTTCCCTAGGCTCTATGCCTCCAAAATGTTCATCAATAGTAGATAGCCTACCACAAAAATAGTCTAAATTTTACATAGTCTAGAAGTTCTTCTAACCTCCCTCTCTCGGGCGAATTCAGATCAGCCCTGTCATATTACTTTCTAACAGCCTCTTTCAACCTCTCCATGTTGAGGAGAGGTATAGTTTTATCACCTTGTAAAGCTACCAGGAGAAGGAATTCGTTCATCCCGTCTGCAGCAATAATTGTTAGTAATACTTGGATTGACTGAGTTGACATTCATGTTTCAACATTTCCTGATCATTACATTTAATCTTACACTTGGACAACATTTAATTTTTGTTAGACTGCTTCCGTGCACCAGTGCTAATTGCACTAATTTTGAAATGTCTTTGTCGTATAGTGCTCTCTTTATTTGTCTTTGTATGTGCCTAAGATATGATTTCCATTTACTTTGCAAATATATAAACGTTTCTCTCTTTCTCTCATGAACTTAATCAATCTCATGTTTTTCATTTTCTACTTGGAGCCATGTACCTAGATGTTGAAATGACTCATCCTCTTCCTTCAAACTTTGATGAAAAAGCTTTCGAGTGAAGCGCTTATAAAATATACCTTGATAATAATCATTGTAACATAATTATTAATAATAATCTGTTTCTAATAGTTTGCAAGGTTGGACCTTGGGTTTTGGGTCGTCCTTGGGTAAGTGATGGAAAATTTGTTTCATAACTTAACGTTTCAAACGCGTACAACGCGTACAAAACACTGGTTTCATTCGGCATGCATGTGGGAATGAACTAACCGAAGAAATCGTAATGAAGAGATTCCTGCTTGTTACCACAGCAATTTTATGCGCGTCGTGATTCAACGCATTGAAATTAAGTTGACTATTGCGTATCTTTACGAACACGTAGATGCAAGTCCGTTGTTTTTCATGCTTTTTTCTGCTACTGACTATTTAGTGTCCCACTTTTGGTACTAAAAAAAACATGGCCACCATGATATAGCTCTAAACTAATTTCATCAATCAAGTTAAAGTAGCCTGCACGTGCCTCATTATGTTTCTGTCTGATTCATCGTAAATTCAGATTTCTGAAAGAAGCAAAACATGACAATATTTGCAAGTTTCATAAATATCGTAAATATCATCAAATCAATCACTAGTTTAGACTGAATCGACTTTTGCAACCAACAGAAACACATGAGCACAAAATATTATTCCGCGTATATGTGTACAAAATAAATGAGCGTCGAATACACATCCAGTTGGATATTGATAACAAGGAAGTCTTAGAAAAGTTGAAACGCGCACAACTTTTGCTGAGACATGGTCGATGTCTCAATTGAAGTTTTCCATCAGGGTTGTTCACACTTGAGACAAGGATCGTGGAGTTTGTCTCACAGGCTTCTCTCAGAAACTTGAGAGAAGCTTGTCTCAGGACCGTTCACACTATCTCTCAGCAAACGTGGACAGCCTCTCCCGGGTCACTCCGCGCAAACGACAACGGATGAAGTAAGTGGGTCTCAGGCATGTCTCAGGACTGTTCAGACTATGTGGAGTTAGTCTCAGTATAATTTTGATTGACGTTTGAAATCGGCGATGGAAACTGTAATCTTGACGTTTGATTGGATGATTGCCTGAGTCTCAGGTCTCAGGTCTCATGTGTGAACGTAGCTTTAACCCATTAACGCCCGGATTTTTTTTAGCAATCAAAATTTAAAAAAACCAGTGAAATTTTTCACAAATATCTATTCTCATTACAAATTCATCGTTTCCGAGAAATTTCGTTCCGCCATCTTTTTTCTACAGAGGTGGCATATATGTATGCCATTGTCGGTAGAGTTGTCACTGTTACAGTAAGTGGTATTTCTTGAAACACCAAGTGTGAAGCCCAGCGTTGCACTTTTCGCAGATGAGCTTTGATCTGCCATTAGAACACCCTTGACATCTTCTCTGTGTCTCGATCGTCACCGGCCAATGATCTTGCGATCATACCTATATGGATTTTGCAAGATCGGTGATCTCAAAATTGTCGACTTCCGTTCGCGACTACGGAATGACTGCTTGAAACCGACGATTCCTCCCAATTTTCAATTTTAGGACATTTAGCTGCAGGTTCATCTACTTCATTATCACTATCCTCATCTTCAATAATTTCAATTGCAGCCGGAGCAGACAGCAAACCCGATCCCAGGTTATTCAAACTTATTTCACCGGACTCGTCTTCTGGAGCACTATCTTCATCTGAATCATAATTGGGATTAGGCGGCGTTGCATAAATCGCGCGAATTCGTGAGTTCCGTCTTATCCCACTTTCAGCGGTGTCAAACGCCTCTGCCAAGGTCGCCGTCTCGCAGAATCTCACGTACTTGTCGGCCCTGAAGGATAAGAGTAAATAAGCAGCTGGGAATTCAGGCGATTAGAACACTAAGCGGCAGATTCACATGTCGTAAGAAACGTGTCACAGTTAAGTGGGTAAAACTACGACTATCACGGTTATGCGACGCGGGTTCGATCCCCAGCGCCACTAACTATTTTCACTTTGTTTTGTTGCAATATCATTGTTTGTATATTTTTCAACGTACAAATACATCATCCTTCTTGTAATGCTAAAGTCAATGATCGGTGATTGATTACCATCGTAGCGCATCCATGATTTTATGGAAAAATTGCTAATGAAGGTTCAATTATAGACAATAAACCTGTAGTAATACCATAAACTTGTATTATTAAGATACTGCTCTTTCCTGAAGTACTTTTACACATAACTAAAACTGATGTCATTAGAGAAGGGCATTCTGAAATGCTCATCTGCTGACTTTGATTTGTCCAATGTGCCAACCCTAATGACAGCGTACTAAATAAAGTACACTTTTCTATAATCAATTATTCATACTACACACTAATTACGAAACAAATATCCATTACATTCATTCATATAGTATCATTATTCATTACTTTGCCGACAGTTATGATGATGCAATATATTCAAAGTAGATAATTTCACACTTACTCATTCGCCATGTTTTTTGGTAGAAAATTGTTTCAAAAGTCGCGGGAAAAGAAACACTAAAATAATATGTTGAGGAAAAACACGTGGTTCAGTGGTATTTTAAATGAATTTATCGTTTTGAACGTCATTGTCGCCGAACTGCATAGGTTTCGATCAAAAATATGTTACTCTTTCGGTGTACTTTATTTATGCCATTGTCGTTAATGGGTTAATTATTCTTTCATGTCAAGATGTACAAAATTTTTCGATTACTATCCAGTAATCATCTTCAGGTGCAAAAGACTAGGGCTTAGTAGAAGTTTGAAATATAAGGAATTTGAAAATGATATTTACAATGAGATGATGATAATTTATGTACAATGATATGATACGATGGGATGTAGATGTGAGCAGGTTGTACTGGATTTCATATCTTTACCAGTAGCAAAAATTGACCTGACAGCACGATTGATGAATTCTATGGTAGATGAGGTAGTGAAAAAATGAGAAGTTATTATTAGTAAAAAAGGAAATCACGGTAACTGTCAAGTTCAGCTCTACTATTCATTTTAGGTTTGACTTACTAATAATGAATGTTTCATGCAGTCTTCAGTTTGTATTGTCATGATGGTGAGCTAGAATGTCAATATTGAGGTCGGAATGTTGTATTTAGCACGTTCGAATATGCTTAAATACGGAAGATGAAGGATTTGTGGTATGTTCTTTTAAGCGGATGTGAAGAGGTCGCATGGTACTCCCAATGTAAAACTCATCACACTTGTTGCATTTGATTTTATAGATAATGCTTCTTCGGTTGCATAGTATTTGTTTTTCATTTTGCAGTTGGCAAGAGAACATGATAGTGTTGTACTTGTTTTATTTTGTTTCAGTTGTTGACGAAGTGTTTTATTGCGTCTTGTTAGTCGAACATTAAGTCTATGCCATTGAAAAATGCGTTTTATCCGTGAATCAATGTTGTCTGAAATGTATGGGAACTGGAAATATATGGAGCGTGCAATCGGATTAAAAAGATATTCCAACAAAGTAGCACAGGCCCTGGAGACACTATGAAGATCCGAAATAATCGGTCTACCGGGCGGCATATTCTCATACATCCATTTCTCTTTGTGAACCTTTGGCAGCAAATAAAAATGTCTAGGCTTAGCACTTTTAGATGTCATTAAGGCCTCTAGTTCACGTTTCGAGATAAATCGCTGCTTCTGTAAATGACACAGTACACTTTTCAAACGTTGAGCAACGAAATATCACTGCTTATTACAGAGTAAGTGCCTTCATCGATGAGTTGTCTGTATAATTCAGCATCATATTGTTTCTTCGGTAAAATTGTCCAAAGACCACTCTTATCCGCTGGAGTTACCTCAATCTCATCATCCATGTTCAGACGGTAAAGTTCATTTCCTCCATCGGGGCTTAAATTATCCGATGGAAAACACTTTCATCATGCTATAAATTGATTGAGAAAATATTTTACATGTGTGCAAAATAAATGGTGGAACAAGGAAGTCCGGAGGTACTGTATTTCCTGACTTGTAAATCCATACTATTTAATTTTGAATGAAACATAATTATATATTATGACAATATCATATAATAATTATATATGCATATATTATATATCGATGCATTTGATTTCCTTCGGACAAACATGTTCACGATAAAATGCAAACATGACATGAGATTCAAAGTCTCCGAAATATCAGAAATGTAAGAAAACTGAGACATAGAGTGTAGGGAAATGTGAAGATAACATATCCCAATAAGGCAAAAAGTTTCATGAGTAGGAGATATCTAAATATTACAGTAAGATCGAAGAAGGACTTAAAACTCACTGCCTTGGAATGACATTGTTCCAAGCATCACTCAGAGTAAATTTTACTTTACTGCCACTGTTGTATCTTCTAGTCCGTTTGGCATCTTCTACATGCCGTTCTTTGCTGTTTTGTTCTGTTTCTATTATTTGTGCATTCCAATTAATTCTGAGTCAGTTGTTAACGAATAATTAGCAATTTCGGAGTAAGTGTACAGATTGCGTACTGACCTTTGATGTTCCATCGTTCGCTCATCAGTAGTTTTAGTTGTCTCTCCGATATAAGACCAATCACAATTTATTATTGACAGTGGCAATAAAGTAAAAATTACTCTGAGTGATGCTTGGAACAATGTCATTCCAGGGCAGTGTTATCTTACTATATATATATATATATACTCGAAAAAAGAATACACCAAAAATGCCTTTATCAATGCTTGTCAAGGGCTAAAGTGATTCATGAAGTGAGCTATATTTATTCAAAATTAAATAGCATGAACTGAGACATCGATTGTAGAATAGACATAGATAGACATAAATCCATGTCTCAGTTCATGCTATTAAATTTTGAATAAATATAACTATTCACATGACAAGCATTGATAAAGGCAGAAACCGGTCGGGCAGTAATTTTGTGTTTTGATTTATACTTTCATTTCATATTTATGTATATATATATATAATAAATGATTAACCCAAATCAAAACAATCCAAGTATTTCTCTACCGGTATCGTCTCTTCTCGAGACTTTTCATGGGAATAATGATTTATTTAAAAATAAGGCTACATCATAATAGAAATCTACAAAAATATCAACTTATTACATGGCTACATTTGAGCATAGAGATTAAACGAAAAATAATAATTCACGTATCAGAATTAAGGTCTGGCTTAAACATAGCGATGAAATATTTTTCTTTTTTCTCCCTAGCAATCCTATTGCTACTTGGTGGCATCTGGTAAAAGGGAGCCGCTCTGAACTTAATTTCGAGATCATTGGCGCAATTTTCAATGTGTTTGCTTACTGTTAGTACGGCATAATGTCTGTTGTTGATATGTTGCCGGTGTACGGTTAATCGGTTTCTGAACATGTCACCGGATTGGCCAATATAATATTTATTACAACCGTTACAGAATAGAGCGTAAATAATGTTATGGGAAAGGCAATTCAGATTTTGTTTGATTTTAAACGTTTTCATTTTGCCATTTTTGAAATTAATTGTTTGACCTTCTATGATAATGGAACAGCAGCTACATCGTTTATCACCACATTTCGTTATTCCTTTAATTGTTTTCCGATTTTCAACATTAATTAAGTATATTAAGTAGAGATGGAGGTTGTTTATAAGATTTTTTGAAGCTATAATCAATGAATCGGCTTGACAATTTTAAGCTCTCAGTTGCTGGTTTAATAACTTTGTTGTATATGTTGGGATTGTTTTTGTTACAACGAGTAGTAAAATATATAACAGTCCTGCTGAGCACGCAGATGCGATTTCCTGCATCACAGATATCATAGACTTCTGTTTCACCTCTAAACTCGACCCGTGTCAAGCTAGAATTGTCATCGCAGGTGATTTCAATGACTTGAGACTATATGACAGTGAAATCTCCCGACTCACCGGAACCACACCCATTGTCGACTTCCCTACTCGATCCGGTAACTCTCTCGATCAAATTTTCACAAACGTCTCGACTTCTGTTGCTCCTCAACGCCTCAGCCCTATAGGTAGATCTGACCATATCGCAATCTTGTGGTCTCACAGTCCTAACAGACCTCTCGTTGTGAAACAAACTGTCCGAAGGATGTCAAAGTACAACAAGGCCAGATTTAACCATTTGATACAACAGTTTGACTGGTGCGCGCTTGTTCGTTCCGAACATTCACTTGATTCTGCGACTGAACTGTTTCAATCCTGTCTCTTCGCCCTTTACGACTCGTGCTTCCCTCCCCGTATTATCCGCCTCCGCGAAACAGATCCCCCCTGGATGAGAGCATCGCTGAAGGTTCTCATTGACGACCGAGACAGAGCTTTCAAGAAGGGAAAGACTTTAAAGTACGAACGTCTTCGTGAGGAGGTGATCCAGCACTGCAAAGCTCTTAAGACAAATTATATCAAGCATGCAGTATCCTCAAAAGACTCCAGAGGCATTTGGAAGGCCATCAAATCTGTCAGTCGATGTGAGGACCCAAAAACAACTAGGGCTAAACAAAGTCCCTTCACAGCGCAACAACTGGCTGATTACTTTGCATCGGTATATTCTCCGCTCTCCCCACCACAGACTACCAACGACAGCGTCCCTTCAGCAATTTCCAGCAGCTCTCTTGATCCCAAATCCGAAGCAGTGACTCGACAACTAACGATTTGCATCAGTGAGGTTTCCTCGACAATTTTGAAAATCAAAAAGAAGTGTCCCGGTCCGGATGGCATCCCGTTTTGGGTCTACCGAGAATTCTCTGACATTTTATCCCCTGCAGTGTCTCTGATATTCAACTGGAGTATCCAGTCCGGCATCGTACCTACCTGCTTCAAATGCGCTAATGTTGTGCCCATTCCCAAGCATCCCAATCCTACGGCTCCCGAACATTATCGCCCAATCTCTAATCTTCCCATCTTGTCGAAGTGCCTTGAAACCATCATCTCGCTGAAGTGGATTCTCCCAGCCATACGTGTCAAGTTGAGCCCAAGTCAATTTGCCTACATCCCCGAGCGAGGCGCGACATCCGCTTTGACGTTATTTTATGATCGACTCTTGCGATTCCTGGACCAACAATCTGGGGCTGTGCGGGTGTTATCAGTTGACTTTTCGAAGGCGTTCGATATGTTGACTCATCGTGTGATCACAGACGCCTGCTCGAAATTCGTCTTGCCTGACCCAGTCATCAATTGGATAAGCAACTTCCTCTGCAACAGAAAACAATTTGTCCGAGTCTCCGGCAGCCTTTCCAACCCCTACCCTGGTCCATCCGGCGTCCCACAAGGAAGTGTTATCGGTCCGCTGGCGTTCTGCATGGCGATTGACAGTTTCTCCGTCGTCGAGAGCAACTCATCTGCAATCATGTACGCCGATGATCTGACCATCTTGCATTTTCTGAGATGCTCTGACGACGACCATCTCCAGATCGAGTATGACAACATCGCCTCTTGGTCTGCTGCCAACGGTCTTTCTCTGAACAACAAAAAATGCACCGTCATGAACTTTGTGACAAAGTCCAATCTATCCATCAGTCCCATATCTCTACCTAATGGCAATCATTTACTGTCAGTGTCAACCCAGAAAATGCTAGGCGTGCACGTGTCCACCGACATGAAGTGGAACGCGCATGTTAAGAAAATCGTCGCCCAGGCCTCACAAAGACTTTTTATTCTGTGGAACCTTAAGAGTGCCTCCTGTAGTGATTCTGTTCTCCGCCAAGCCTATTTCGCCTTCATTCGTTCCATACTTCTGTACTGCGGTCCTGTTTTTGTTAATCTCCTTAGCTACCTTCTACGCAAAATTACTGCAGTTGAAAAGCGAGCCTACCGCATAATAGGTACTGACATTACTCCCACGTACAACACCCTCCTTGAAAGAAGTTGTTGCTCCCTAATCAAGATGATGGCACATGACTCTCTTCACCCCCTTCGAGAGTGCTTCATCCTCCGGAATCCTACCCCCCGTAACCGCCTTCCTATTGCTCCTCACTTCGCCAAAACCATCAGACTCCAATCTTCCTTCACACAGTTTTGTTCACCCAGATACTTATAATTCCTCCATGCTTATGTATTTTACTCTTGTATGCATACGTAATTTGTCTCTTTTACTGTCATACATGTCTACTGAATCATTGTTGTGGACTAATAAAGATTATTATTATCATTATTATTATTATTCCTGATTCAATCTAAATTTTGAATTCATGTGTAATCATTTTTCCATGGTAGGGATGCCTAGAAATCATTTCAACACACAGACGATAGGAGTCTCAACAAACATGCAACAAAGCTGCTTTTCTTGTTGATCCATGGACATCTAGATTTCCATGGTTGATTGCATATTTTTCCAAGCTATAGGACATACCAAATGTGCCATAGCGCTTCAGCGACCTGACTTAAATATCAGCCTCGGCCTCTGGCCTCGTCTGATATTTGTCATGTCGCTTCAGCGCTATGGGACATTTGGTAAATGTACCTGCAATTCTATGACCAGAAGCAGGGACATCTATAATTAATATAGGATATCTAAGGGACGTTCAACTCCCAGAGCATGTAGTGGACTGGAAGCCAGTGACTTTGGTAGACTCGATTAATTGCGATAGTGTGTATCTGGATAAAACCAATTTTTATAGGAACAAGTGGTAAACAATTCACTTCATTATTGTAGAATACATCAGAATCCGGCTGAATTGATTGCTCTACATACCAATACGCCCGGCTCAGTCTTGCAGAGAAATTGTCGGGAGAATCTGTGTAGTGTACATGTCCACATAAAGAATGTCATCAATGGTCAATTTCAAATAAATTGTGAGTGACTTCATTGATTTTTACCATTGCCTCATCTAAAACCTCCTCCTGCATAATAATTAGGATCACTGGTGGACTTTATTCGAGAATTCAAGAGCAATGAAGTGATATAACATGTGCGATTTATTTCCGGCCTTGAATTGCTCAACTTTAATTAAACGAAAATTGATGGCTATTTTATCACAGTCATTCGCGAAAATCTTCGTATTCTTCGACGAAATTATTACGGGTTTCTTGATCAACTTAAATCCTTATCAATGCTGTCCCTGAATTTCCCAATATGGTAGGACCTTAAAATTGTGGAAAGTCACCAATCACCACCGCTTGACTTGCTTATTCAATATGATCTTCGCATTTTATGACACTGACATCATAATCACATTTTATTTGTTCGTCGGAGTTTTGATTATAATTTGAAGCCCTCACGGGTGATGCTCTATAATCACGAGATGTCTAATAAGATATAAAAATGCATTGACATCGGCAACCACTCTACCGACGTACATCAGTCGGACGTGTTGGTCGTGTCTCTGTGTTCTTCTCGCACAAATCGATTTTCTCGGTTCGTTGGGTTTTGTTGTCTTGTTGAGTGGTATTTTTGATATCAGTGTGATCGTCTTGCGTTGGTCAGTCCGGTGGTTTGGTTCGTTTTTTCATCTGTTCTCTCCAGGCTCCGCAAAGTTCAATAATAGTGTCTTTGGTTTGAGTGCATCTCATTGTCGTGGTTTGGAATTGGTTCTCGCATGCGTTATCGGTTTTTGGATCTTTAGGGTAGCATCAAAGTTCGAGCCAGTAAGATATCTATGAAGGATCTACTGTGTCTTTCAATTCAGTAAATCTCATCGTCATCGCTTCGGAATTCCCAGGTGTCGTCGATAATTATTAGTGTCTTCATTATTGATCTGGTCCACAGTGGTTGACTGATTGTAGTGGCTGGTACTGTCAGCTATCATCCGAATCAGCTGTTATTGCAGTCCTGCCCAAGCCAAACTCTCGCCAAAATCTTTTCAATTATTGATTTTTTTCACGTGACGTGTGACGTTTCCCGAGGTGGGAATCCCTCAGTTATTCTTAGTCTGTGGTTGACTCGTTTATTTCAACGTTGCACTGACAAACTCGTTGCCATCTTTGTCAATGGCAGGTAAATCAAAGCATTGTATTGCTTGTTCTGCTGAACCGTGTATCATTAATGACAAATCAAGAGAAAGAACGCGACAAGCGCATCATTTCATGCAATAGTCCGGGATGCATCATGTCCTTTCACGTAGACTGTATAGGAAAGTCTAAAGTCTCTGACAAAGAATTGTTGAGCTTATTTTTCGTTTGTCTGCATTGTGAAAATTATCTTCAATATAGTGCTGAACTAGCTCGAAAATCGATCATGGCTGAACTAGATAATAAACTCTCTGCTCTTGAGAAAGCTATTTATCAAGTCATAGATGCGAAGGTCACGAAAGAGATGAATGAGCTGAAGCGCCAGACCGAGTGTATGCTCGATAAATGCTCCAAAACGTTTGATGATAAATTAAACAGCCTGGAATGCGATGTAAAGGATACGATGCAGTCTCTCCTAAAATCAATGGATGATAAAGACAAAGCTATTTCGAGTTTGAATTCTGAGTTGAAACTTTTGAACAGCAAGTACATGAATGACATGAATGAATTGAAAGTGTCTTGTGTATCTGTAAGAAATCAAGTGTCGCACTTTGCATCCCAAGAGAGAAAGAAAACTTTTATTATACGGAATTTTCCTGAACAAAGAGATGGGTCTGAAACAAGCGAAGGCATTCTCTCTGCAATTGCTAGACCTTTGAACCTCGAAGGGGAACTATCTGCTATAAGACAAGCTTACAGATTGGGGAAGCCTCGTCCGAACAGTAATCCCAGGCTAATATTAGTAAAGACTACGGAGAAAACTGCAAAACTTTTCTTAGGCAGGTCACGACTCCTGAAACTTGCTGACAGACCTCTGAACAAAGTCTTTCTTCAAGAAAATTTATCGCCTGATGCTAACAAGAAATTAGCAGAGATGCGAAGAAGGGCGCATGATTACCGTGTTAATAATCCTGGAAAAGAGGCGTTTGTCAGGAATAAGAAGCTGTTCATCAATGGCATGATTGTTGACGAAATTCCTCAAAATTTTTAGATTTTGATTTTAAATCGAGTAAAGCTAACAAATCTGAAATGCCAGTTATCCTACTGACCAACCTGCGCTCTATTTTCAATAAATTTGATGACCTCAGACTTTAGATTATTATCAGGAATCCTGGCATCGTGATATGCACAGAGACTTGGTTATCTTCTACTATCCCCACCGAAGCTTTTGGTATATCAGGATACGTTTGCTTTCGCAAGGATAGGGTTTCCGACTCTGGCCGAGGCGGAGTTATGGTGTGGATCAAGAATAATCTTCAACCTGAGCCATTGTCGTTTCCTGTTTTTCGTGAGGCTGAAATTTGCTGCATCAAAACCTGTTCGCCTAAACTTGTCGTTGTTGGAGCCTACCTTCCACCTGGTATTGACAGTGCCACTTTTCACTCGTTTTCAGGAGCATTTACTGATTCCGTCGATGATCACCTTACTAATTTGCCACATCATCGTCTTGTGGTTGCTGGGGACTTCAACAGATATAATTCTGCTTTCCTGACATTAAATTTTTCTTTACTCAATATCGTCACCGGTCCTACACGGCTTGAAGCTAATCTTGACTTGATTTTTGTGGATAAGAGCCTGCAAGGGCTATACGATGAATCAATGGTAGAGATAACTTCTCCTGTTGGCAGCTCCGATCATAATGTCGTCATAGCCAGATCAAAGAATTGCAAAAGCAGTCGTGAGGTACGCCAACACTATGTATATGATTTTCGTGAATCGCATGTCTTGAACTTTGAGCACTACTTCCTTTCACACGACTTTGAAAGATTCTACTCGTGCAGTGACATAGAAGAAAAATGTAACCTTTTTTATCGGTTTGTCTATGATTCCATGGAAATTATACCTAAAGATGTCGTATTCTTGACAAACACAGATGCTCCTTGGATGACTCCCTTAGTGAAACTGCTGATCGACCAGCGATGGGATTCTTATCGGAACCGCAAGTGGGCATTGTATAACACCCTCAAAGTAAAGGTCAAGAGCGAAATATTCAAAGCGAAGGCTGCTTTCTTTAGGAAAAGTCTAGCTCGGTCAAGGGCTTGTGGTCCTATGTCAATTTTGAGAGGGGTCACTCACCGAATTCTTTTCGTTCTACTGGTAATTCTACTACTGATGGGCTCGCTGACAAATTTAATGATTTCTTCTGCAGTGTGATGAACTGCTCTTCCTCCTTGCCACCTTCACATGAGCTGAGGGATGACGGATGGTTGCCTCAATGTGATGTCACGGACATTTGGAAAATGCTGTCTCACCTCTCCTCATACTCAACTGGTAGTGACTGCATCCCGACACTGTTATACAAACGTTCCGCTTTAGTATTCGCCGATCCAATTCATCATATGATTACTGAGTGTATACGACAGAGAAAATTTCCCTCATGTTGGAAGACCGTTGACATTGTTCCAATCCCGAAAACTAGCAATGCCACCATTTCAGAGTCACGGCCAGTAAGTCTACTTTCAATACCGGCAAAGCTTGCTGAGAGAGCTATTCTCAATGATCTCAGAACTAGTCTCACACGTTCATTGGGCGAGTTGCAGTTTAGCATCAGAAAGAGATCCTCCACCACGCATGCAATAATTGCCGTTCATGATAACCTCACTAAACTATTTGATGATCCTCAAATTGGAGCGTCAATTTTCATTAGCTTCGACTATTCGAAAGCATTTGATCGAATAATGCACTCAGATCTTGTCTCAAAGCTTTCGGATGTGGGTCTTCCTGTGGGTTTCGTTCGTCTCATGTGTGATTATTTGTTTAATCGTCAGCAACGGGTTCGCTTTCAAGGCTCTACGAGTTCTCTGAAGAAGGTTACCAGTGGGGTTCCCCAGGGCTCCCTCCTCGGCCCGTATCTGTTTGGTGTGTATGTGTCGTCTCTGATTCCTTTGCATCCAGGAACAACGTCTATGATTAAGTATGTGGATGATGTGTGCTTATGTTTCGGCATTCGGAAGGAGAAGGCCATGGAAAGCATTAGCATCTTAAGATCGGAGATTAGTAACGTGTTGCGATGGTCTGAAGAGAATAGCCTCTCATTGAACAGGAGCAAAACTCGCGGTTTGATCAACTATCGTGGAAGTTTCAAAGAAATCTGTAGTGTCGAATCGTTCTTTCCGTTCGTCCAGTTTCAAAGAAGTTTGAAGTTTCTTGGCATTATACTCGAAGACACGTTTGGATGGAAAGGTCACATCGATTTCATCGAGAGGAAATGCTCTCAAAGAATTTATATTTTGCGCAGAGTGAAGTGTGTTACAAATGACGATGAGTTTAAGACCATTTTCAAAGCACTGATTCGCAGTTTGATCGAGTATGCCTGTCCTGTTTTCATAGGAATTTCCTCTTACGACTCAAGCCGCCTCCAGAAAATTCAAAGCAGGTGTCTGAGGATCAAGGGCATTCATTCTGAAGATGATCTTTCTTTAAGACGCAGAGCAATGGCAACGAGACTCTTCGAGAATCTGGTGAATCAGGACACCTTTATTTCGCGTTTGATTCCTACCAGTCTTCCTTCCGGTCGATTTTCGGTCCCCTTCTGCAGAACAACCTCACGCCGTAACTCCTTCTTGCCGCACATGTGCATTACCCAGTCCCTCACATTTTTGGACTAATTTGTCTGTCCTAACTTGATGTTATCAAAGAACATTCCTTATAACTTGACTTAATGAATTTATCTTGAATTTATATGATTTGTATATATTTTTTGATTCACATTAATGATTTGAATAAACGTTTCTCTCTCTCTCTCTCTCTTACGAGGAGGCACACTTGGAAAGACAACACTGGTTGCACTTTTCCACCAAAATCTTGATAAAGGATCTTCCGAAGGAATGGATAGATGGTCAAACGATTCTTGTTTAGCTTTTAGCATTTTATTTGTTCAACCAATCAAATTATTGTCAGTTTTTGACGTTTCAATTTGTTTATTGTTTGTTTCTGGTTGCATCATCGGTAGATTTTCTTTAGATTTTAATCATGTCTTTTACTTGTGTGACAATGAATGGGATATGTTGCGGTAATGATTGCAGTAGCAAGTAAAATCATTAATGATCAGTTATTACTTGGTCCATGACTGCTTTGAGCATAGATTATCAAAAATTTTCCAGAAAGAGTCCACAAGTCTCCGAAGAAAGCACTATTGAATCGATTTTCGCAAAGCATGTATAAATTTAAAGAATCCACACCAATAGCCATTGATGCCCCGTGCCGCAGGTGAACAATTTCAATCACTAGCAGTTGATATTGCAGCTGTTATTGACAGTTGTATATTCTTATGGGAGTTTTGTATTTATGTTTTTGAAATTCAAATCAATTAATTGTTGGCCTATTAGCCTTTCTTCAGCAAATAAAACAACTAAGTAGTTCTCCCAAATTTTCGCCGTAGGCTTTATCAAGGGAATTATTTACTGCAGTAAATTTTCACAATTCAAAGCGTTCAATTGAGCATTTTATTGAGCAGCTTGAATTATTTCAAATGGATAGACATGCTCAACGATTTTCTAATGCCCTCATTGTGTTTTCTTTCGTCGTCTACAGCATGAGTTCAAAGGCCTATTCCACCATATTGGATCAATCTATTCTCCAGCTACCCAGTGTCCGTCTTTTGAAACGCATTTCTTCTCGCCACAATTCATCTGCTGGACTGAGTGCATCAGGATATCTGAAGCTGCGTATTTCTCGATTGAACGAAATGGATCGACATATTATTCTTATCATAGATGAGATTTATACTGCTAAGAGAGTTGAGTTGTGTGGAGGAGCAATTATCGGGGACCAGGGATCCGATGAAGACGTTGTACCATCTACGGCATTGTGTTTCATGGCAAAAGGTCTAACAAGTAGTTATCATGATATCGTCGCCATGTTTCCCTTACGGAAAATGTCAGTGGCTATTTTACTCGATTGCTACCTTCAAGTGATAAAACTTTTATCAATTGCTGGCTTCACAACAGTTGCTCTCTGTCTCGATAATCTTTCGACAAACAGAGCGTTTTATAAATCCCTTAGTGATGATGGTCAGCTATGTCCTGAAGTCAGACATCCTTTTACATGTGATTATTTGTTTCTTATCATAGATCCTGTGCACAACATGAAAAATATCTATAACAATTTTCAACGTCTTCGATTACTTAAGTGTCCAGCATCTGCTCCAATTTTGCATGATGCATGTGATGCGAGTTTTGATCATATCGACTTATACAAACTTGAAAAGATTTATTCCCAACTTGAAATGAATATAGCCCACAAATTATCTGAATCAACATTGTACCCTAGAAACTGCTTCAAAACTTCGGTGAGACCATCACTTAATATTTTCTGTGAGTCGACTCGTGATGCTCTGATATATTACTCTGAAGTTGAGGGCAAGAGCTGGAGATCCACTGCGAACTTTGTGTCCATCATGATAAAGTTATGGCATATTTTGAATGTAAGGACATCATCAATTGGTAGACGAAAGCGTGAAATGAACAGAGATCCAATTTTTTCTGCCAATGATTGGAAATTGAATTTCCTAATTGAGTTTGAAAATGTCTTGCGTCGTTGGGAGGACCAAAGACAGTTTGGACTGACATCAGAAACATTCTCTGCAGTTAGACTGACATACAAATCTCTTGTGCTTCTTTCCCGCCATTTGCTTATTAACTATGGCTTTAATTATGTACCGCTGGGGAATATACAATCGGACTGGTTAGAGGGTCGATTCAGCTGGTACCGTCAATGTGCCGGTGCAAATTATTACGTATCGCTGGCATATTGGCTATATCGGCATATTGTTGAAAATGACAATATTCACAAGAAATTCCTCACATCAAGTGCTAGACAGAGTGAGACATTTCAGGCAGTGTTTTCTGATATTTTATGTAGATGAGGATGATGAATTCGTTTCATGCATTATAGATAAGTCATCATGCTCTAAAAGTCATTACGCTCTGCGACATTTTTCCATGCGCTGTTCTAATACCGTCCCCAAATTATATGTTCTCAGTCCGTCTGAACACCAGACCGGTGCTTCCTCGAAGAGAAAGATAAGGAATCTTGCTGGAATCGTATAAATACGTGTTTCCACTTCAATCATGCTGTTTTTATTCAAGAATTGCGATACTGGAAAGTTGGCCAACTGTGATATATTAGATATTTCAGGCCATGTCCAGGTGCTATTATATAGATGTCCATGGCACATACCAAATGAACCATAGCGCTTCTGCGGCCTCGTCTGTTATTTGTCATGTCATCACTTCATCGCTATGGTACATTTGGTTAATATCACATAATTAAATATATTTTCTTTTTTAAAATCTCTAATTAAAGTTATAAATCAAGCACAAATCTTTAATGTGAGCAAATAATAGACATCATATGTGCTGACCACATAGATATATTGATTCCAAAATAATTAGTTTGTTTAAAACATGCAATAATTGCAATTAATCAATTGCAATAATTAGATTTTGAAATTCACTATAAAGATCAACTGATTTTAAAAGAATAATTTTATTTTATCAAGTCATCAATTCTTGATGACCCGCGATGCCTGTCATCATTCAACATATTATAACATCTTGTGTCATAATGAAAAGGAGGATCTGTCGAACTCTATTTTCATCATTTTATTGTCCGAATAAGTCAGGTTTCAGCTTCTATGACTCACAGGCGGGTTTACTTTGAAATAGCTTGACCGCAAAATGTCTAGCAACAGCTCAAGGTTGATTTGATCAAGCTCAGATGACAACGAGAAAAGTCGAGCCTTATCTGTAATCACTTTCTACCCTCTCATTTCCTTGCTCGGCGGATGTGGTGATTCACAAATGTAACCCACACCTCGCGGCATTGTAGGTTTCTTACCTGACGTTTCATCCGTTTTCGTCAACTCGCTTTTACAAATATTTCGAATCATTTTGGTAGTAGGGGGAAATAAAGTCAATCGCTTGAGGGACGTGAATGCGGTTTCTATTTGATCGAGTTTCTTTCACACTTCGTCCATGATATTCTCTCCGAAGATGTTGTTCTCCATCAGCACATTGGCAATAAAATTCCAATACATTTTTGGAGCTGCTGTATGATGCCGAAAATTTATAATTTTGTTTCGAAAATGCATATAAGAAGTAGAAGATTGAAGAGAGGATTACTTGAAAATATCTCAAAATTATGTTGGCTTCATGTGTCATTTTATTATTATTGATATACTAATAATGAGAAGTGAAAAAGGGACTGAGTGTTGCTTGCATATCCTCACGTATACTCGAATATGGAATATTTAAATTTTTTTATGAAATGTTTAAGCAGCATAATTCAAAGAAACAATAAAAAGTCGATGCTGGTGTAATAGCTGACTATTCCCAAATATCATCAAATGTCAAATTTTGTGACAAGTTGACGGTTTGATGATAAAGGAGGGATACAGGAATGAAGGTCTAAAATTCTAAGAAGTGTATTACAAAAGAAGATATGAGCAAACAACACATGTCAACTCACCAATTGTCGAATCAACAGCAAAGAAATTTGAAAGTGCAATCTACAAAGTGACTTGTTCAAAATGTAACAAATTATATTATATTGGCAGTGCTGTCAGACTTTTCCATATCAGAATCAAGCAGCACACAACGCAAGATCCTTCGTTTGTATACAAGCACTTACAACAATGTAGCAATCAAAGTATTTTAACAGAAAGAAATTATCAAACCAACATGCGATTTCGTACAGCGATATCGATTACTGAATACAACTCAAACTCAACTCTAGAGAAGAGCGTGAATATAATGAATTCCTTTCTTTTATACGGATTTTCTATATCAAAAGCAATGTAACATTATAACATTATCATGGACTTTTGAGGCCAATCATATAGGACATTTGAGGGCGGGTAAGCGCCTTAAAATGTCCTACACTGTTGCCCAAAAGATATCCGTGTTAATGATATTGTGCGTAATTGAAATGGCCTGAGCAGCAGTGTCAGAAAACAGCGGGCAGCATACCTCTCAAGTCATCCGCATTTTGAAAGGTTGATAAACGCAATTAGGGATCAACAACTTATCCTAGATATTTTTGAAAGCAATTCGTGGTTTGGACGGCACGTTATTGCTACTCACCTTTTGTGTAGAAATTTGTGTCATGATAATTAACCCTCAGAGACCAGGCCATATTTTTCTATTTTATTTTTCGTGCTGAGGATATAACATGCTCATGCCCAAGCAAAATCTTCATTTTTGACAATGAATCTGCAAGTGTTATTTCATTTCAATTGAATCAGTAGAAGAATGGTAGATAGGCCAGGGGGGTCAAGTGGACCCCCCTCATGTCTCAGAGGGTGCAGAAATTCCCATAACAAAATTTTTACAATAGGTGAAAAATTATTTTGTCCATGTCCACGATAGTGCATAATGAGCGAAATTCATTTATTCAATGTTTACATCATGCTCATGCATGTGCGTTAAATATCGCAAAATGCGAATATTTTGCTTTCGCACATGATCGTGCATGACTGGTTCGCCTACATGAACAAATCACTCAATAGCTATCATTCTCTTTAGATATTCAAAGACAGACCTTTGTTGTCAATCTACACTATGACGTAGTCGTATGACATGCTGATATGCTGTTTCGATACATTATTACAACGCTGGTAGCGTTCTGTCAATAATACAATTGTAATAGGACAATGATGTGCTGTCGATATCACTTAGAGATGACCTGCCTTCACTCGCATTCCTTTTGAACCGTCAGCGTGGCCTAGTGAAGAAGGTGCGAGCTGGTCTCCATTGCGGACTTCGGTTCGATTCCTAGGTCGGGCGAGTGCGGTCCCGGAATCAGGGGTGTTAATGTCTTGTATTGACTTAATGGTTGTCATTCTCTTTAGATATTCAGCGTTAGAAATATCTATTGTGTTGCCCATGTAGCCCGAAACTCTCCCAAATCTAAGCGTGCTTTCTCCAGTCTCAGCCGATACGGAATGTATAAATGTGGACGTCATCCAAAAAAGGAGGCGGCTCACTTCTGTAATCAAATGATGGGACAAATGAAGTTCGCTCACCACCACATCACGACGGAACTACTTAAAATCAGGGAACTAAAACATTTCACCATGTCTAAGGAAATAAGACTACTACGCAGGTTCGTACTCCGATTGGAAAAATTCAAAGGAAATCCATCTATGATTTTTTGAAAGGAAATCAAAAATAGAGCGATAGCCTAAGAAAATTTCCAATCTTCGCCTAACTCAGTTAAGAAACATCCAGATATATCATAATATGAGGTGAAGTATCTCTATTTTTGAAAAAATGTGGCGTGTACCCTCATACATGCGGCTCCTTCATTTACAAAATGTGATGTTGTAATTTTCCTAATAATACTTTAAATTGCAATTCTCCTTCAATTTTGGATCTCATTATCAAGACAAATACTAAACGATCTGAAGAAACAAAGAATTCTCAGAACATCCAATCTAATGGAAAGCTGGTTAAGTTAAATGGTCAACATCACTGCAAGAGCCATAACATGGGGAATGATTGATTTGGAAATGCATATGATCCAACATTCAACATTATTCCATCCAATTCAAATAACATTGAATAATTCCAGGTTTGTGTGCAGCTTTTTACCGAATCGAATTTTGTTCTTCCATGAAGAATGTTTCAAATCACAATCAGATTTCATTAATAATAATTACAATAATAATGATATCTTTATTGACTCACAATGTTAGACTCGGTGAGCACATTACACAAACCAGTGTGGAAATAATAAGGTAAAAGTGAGTGAATGGCTAGAATCATAAAGCAAGGTCACATGCTACAAAACTTTAAGTAGGAGTTGCTCAGTCGCCGCTTCGTCTTCACGGGAGGTGGACGTAGAGGACATTGATTTCGCCTTGTGGGATTGCGAGATAGGAAGCACGCACGTAAGGGATGTAGGGGACTCTGGGTAACCTTAGCAAACAATTTCCGACATGAGGATTCCGCAACCTCGAGAACGGGCGATTGAGGTGAGACACCTATGATCTTAAAGGCCCTCTTCTCCAACCGGGTCAGCTGACTAGAGAAACACAAAGGTATATTACAAATTGCAGGATAGCAATACAAGAGCACTGGTCTGACGAATGAGTTGTAAGCTTTCACAATTGTCTCAGGAAGGCATCTAGATTTATGAATAAGACGAAGGACGAAGAGTCGCTTTGTCGCCTATGACCAAGTCGTCGAATTGTATATTCCACCTTATATCGTTGGACAGAGTAATACTAAGAAGCTTCACAGAAGCGACTGAGGGAAGGCCTGCGCTGCTGTTGAAGATTCGTATTGGAAGGACAATAAAATCACTTCTAGTAATGTAGTCCATTACGGAGCACTTAGACGCATTGATTGGGAGGACCCATATTATTGGACCAGTTTATCAAGCACATGTAAATCCAATGGGACGGAGATTGCAGTTTTTGGCTAAAATGAAATTTTCTATGTTTTCTCTGATTAAACGAAAACTACTAAGCTCAGAGTCACAATTTTTGCCATGGAATGCAGTTTGTTCACTTTCCAAGGGATGACCATGAGATCAATGAAATTACAATGGAACTTTACAAGATTGATAGTAGGAAGGAATCCTCCCAACTGCGCACAGCGCCCCCCCTCTGGAGCGTGAGTTGGGTTGTTGTGGTTCTGGGTCGACCGTCCGGGTGTGTCGTGGTCGACCGTCTTAGTTGTTCTTGGGCGGCGGTCAATGTTTTTGGTGTGTAGGAGTGTGTATAGGGTTGTTTTGTGTTTAGAATTGGCTTTGTGATGAAATTCTGCGTCGACATGTTGTGTTTCTTGGGGTTAGGTGTGGTTTAGGTATGTTTTTGAGTTATAAAATGGCTGTAGCGGCTAAACGAAGCCTCGTACGTGAAAATGGACGGCAGATTTGAGCTTTTTGGCCAATTTTGGGTCCAGGGGACTTGTTTCCAAAGTCGTAGGCCAAACAACGAAGAAGTTCGACCCCCCCCCCTAGGCAGCGTTTCTTCCAACTTTGATTCTAGAGATCGTAGAAAGTCGTGCAATAGCTCGTTTGAAAGCTAAGAGTGCCAAAAATTCATTGGAAAGCACAGCTTGGCCCTACCTTCCTTTGCTGAGGCTTGAGAGTGACATTGAGACTTTTAGTCATGTTAGAGAGCCGTCAGAGGGTTTTTGAGTTAGAAAATGGCTGTAGCGGCTAAATGAAGCCTCGTACGTGAAAATGGACGGCGGATTTGAGCTTTTTGGCCAATTTTGGGTCCAGGGGACTTGTTTCCAAAGTCGTAGGCCAAACAACGAAGAACTTCGACCCCCCTCGGCAGCGTTTCTTCCAACTTTGATTCTAGAGATCGTAGAAAGTCGTAGAAAGACTTTTGGTCATGTTAGAGAGCCGTTAGAGGTTGAGTTTTGTGTTTTGTGCTCCAGCGGGCGAACGAAGCATCGGACGAGAAAACTGAGACCAGATTTGCATTCAGCGTCAAATTTTGGATAACCAATGTCTAACCCCCCCTCTTATCGATTGCACATTCACAGGATATATAAGTACGAGTACGGGAGAGGAATCTCACTAAGTTGAGAAACTGACTACAGGAAAGTCGTTTCTCTTGAGGTCCGATATCGGACTTCTGACTTTTCATTGCTGATATCAGCTAAGGAGTCAGACGTATAGGTTAGTCAGTATAGCATGACTGACCATTTGATGATAGTAGGCCGAAATCTTCAAACGGCTATAACTTTGCTTCTACAAGTCCTTTAGACTTGATTCAAAAAACGTTTGACAGCTCATAATGTGCTAATAATAGCATGAGTAGTACTAAAGTACTGAAAAATTTAAATTCGTATTTAATGATGATGATTAAAGTTTTTGAATAAAAAGCAGTCGTTTATGAGTCTCTGCGACTTGAGACGTTTCCTCTTGTAAATAACTCCACCCGTTTTCATGTCAAAATCGGGGCCCGGATACCAACACAGTGACATAACGCACGCTCTGTCCGCCCGAGGTTGGATTTGTGGGTCGAGGCCTTGGAGCTGGGATAACATCCCCCCTGAGTAATGCCTGTAACGGATTCAAGAGCCTAACGCCTAGACGACTGCCATCAAATGTTTTTGGACTTAGTCTTTCAATGCATATCAGCAAGTAGTATCCTATAAACACTTGCTATCAAATTTTTACTCTATCCTTACAGAATCGTCACTATGACTAGAGTGATTAATGCGCGTATGCTAATCGGCAAGTGTAGCTGTGGCCGTATTGCCAGAGGCAGCGAGTTAAAGAAACACATCAAAAAGAGGACGGTGGGTGAGCATATGAGGTATGTGTTGTTGAGGGTGTGTGTGCATCATTAGGTAGTATGTGAGGATGGGAGTGATGTAGAGTTCATTAGGAGCCATAGCCAGTGCCCTAGTGGCAATATTAGTATGCAGGGGTTTAAGTCGTGGTTTGAGGGAGTTTTGATAGATATGGAAGACGTGAGAGTGGCAGTGGCGACGATTGAGGGTGCGGTGGGGAAGAAAGGTGTTACCAAGGCGACTGATGAGGGTTTGAGTGAGGAAGAAGTGGAGTTAAGAGGGGACATCAAGAAGCCTGATGTTGATGTTGATTTGGATGACGTGTTGGAGGAATTGTTTGGGAACATTGATGATCTTAAGGAGAAGGGGAAGGATGAGGGAAAGGAAGTGGGTAAGCCGTTGGCGGCATCATCGCCTCGGAGGGAGGAAGGTAACACAAGGGATGAATATGTGAGGATGAAGAATCGATTGAGTGCGGTTGATGAGAAGAATAAAGTATTAGTGATGCGGAATGAGAAGTTGACTGCGAAGGCTGAAGGGTATAAGGTGACGAGAGAAGAGTTGGAAAGTATGAGGCAGAAGGAGAAAGAGTGGATGGTGGAAAGGAGTGAGCTGATGAAGAAAGCAAGTTTGGTGAGTAGTCTGTAGGCGAATTTGTTGAGGAAGGATGATGAGATAGATCGGATGCGAAGCGTGGTGAAGGAGACAGAGGAAGTGAAGGGTGTGAACAAGAGGTTGGTGGCTGAAGTAGAGCGATTGCATGAGCATGAGAAGTGTAGAAAAAGAAGAGTGTATGAAGTCCATCTTCCCCTCTTCGAAAATAATGTGTGCGACGCCCCAACAATCACAAGTGACCCCAATCAGACGCAGCAATGTTACGAGGGCGACGGTGTCCGATGTCTGCACATGAACATGGACATCACCGGCGAGCTTGAGACTTCGTCGTCCGAAAAGTCCGGAAGAAAGTTCCCAGTAAGTTACTTCAACATGATCATTTCCTTACCGCATCTAATCTCCTATTCTTTTCCTTTCAGAGTTTTTACATCAGCAGTGGGATCGCTTTTGATCCCGAGAACGACCCAAACGGCTCTTTTAAGAGCCACACGGAGCAAGAGTGATAGTACCTCCTCGTTGTTTGCTCTGGACAGACTTCGTTCTGACTGAATCTATCACATAATCAGAAAGATTGAGTCATGCCTTTGCACCAATGCTCCTCATGGTAGCAATGGTTTAAAATGATGCATTCAATGGTAATGTCAAGAAGAAAAACACAACAATTTAAGTGAAATTGCTTTGCGTGTCAATGGTCCGCCTGGTCCGCCCTATGAACCAGATTTTACTTAATATAAATTTCTGCGTAGTTATGTTGATTATATGAATGTCTTTGGCTTTTACAACACAGACGATACCAACGGACTCACAATGAAAGAGTTTAAAAATTGATATACTATTTATGCATTTGATTTGACTGCCGACAGCGATATTAGTGCATCTTATCGTCAATGTAACGTTCCTCATAATATTCGCTTGGATCTGGAGTTCAAAACAACGCTAACGGAGACGATCAATATATTAATTTATGCAGTTTTTGATTCAAGTATTGAAATAACTAAGTATCGTGACGTGATTCTTCACTATAATCGCTAATGAGTTGGTTGAATGCTGACGATATTAAGACTAAAGTGCAGAGTAATGCAAATGAAGCTATGTTGAAAGCTTTTGATAATGTCTATTCGCTAGATACCTTACCGACTATTGTAAAACAGTATCCCATTTTTATCATATTGAACACTGATTCACAGAATTTAGAAGGTGAGCATTGGAAAGCTATCTTTATCGGAAAAGACAGACGTGGTGAACTATTTGACTCCCTTGCTCAAACTCCGAATATACCAACACAGCAGTGGTTGAGAAAGCATACTTGTCAATATCAACGAAATGAGCGCATACTGCAACATCCACTTTCATCAACTTGTGGTGCTTTCGTATTGTACTTCATTTTAACACGTTTACATGTACACCAATTTAAATCTGTTATTCAAAAGTTTTCATGTAATCCACCTTCTAATGAAAAGATGATTTGTATGTTCTATAATGATTTGAAATAAAAAGCATCATGTTGGAATAAAAATTGTTTTTATTTTCCAATCCGTTGGTTATGTACATACTCGATTATATAGTCTACGATCGTATCTGCTTGCATTTCAGATTTCAGTCCAGTAATAATAACTTTACTATTATGAAAGATTGCAACATGTACAGGTAACCAGCAACTAATGAGAGCTGAAAAAGTTAGAGAAAAAGAAAAAGAAAGTTAAGAAAAAGAGAGGGAAAAAGTTCTGGTTCATAACACAAATTGAAACTGCTGGTATGAATCTTTAAAAACGATACATCTTCACTCAATTGAGTAGAGATCACCATATTGTCCACAGTGAGATTCGACATCACACACTTCTCCCTCTTCCATGTCCGTCGTAGTAGTTTCTGCAGCTCTAAGTGCATTAACCGCGCTGATGAATGAGAAAGGGTGCCGAGAATCTGAACAGTTCCATTTGGGAAGAGTTGAAGATTCCGTAAATTGCTCATCTTCACCACTAACATTTGCGGTCGACCCGGATAATACTTGCTGTTTGGAATTTGTTGATGTAATGTTGCGAGATCGATTTTCGTGTAGAGTCTGATGCGTCGGAGAATGTTGACGATGGTGTAGCGATGACGTTTCATGATGAAGAAATGAGTAAATAGAGCGATGTATCTTCCTTTTATACTTTTCCCAACTGCCTTGATGAAATGTGAAGTAGGTAGAAAGTTGTGAATGATAGAGTTGAATTTGCTGTTTGTTGAGTCGCAACCATATGCGATTTCCTATGCGTGAATGTTTTTTCATATAGAAGTATTTAAGTCCTTCATAATATGATTTAGAGACTGACAATGTCGATATGATAAAGCAAATACTCTTCCTACATTTCCAGTATAATCTTTGAAACATAATGATGACGTTCATGATCAATCTCAACATATTGTAGGAAATCCAATTTCCAAGTCTTCATGATGGAGTGTGACATTGTGTTGAAGATGGTGTCTGATTAAGATTTGCGTAGCAATGCGATGAACTCGCGTCGAATGAATGACATAATGGAACGATGTACACATCTTTTATTTTTTCCCAATTACATTTGCTAAATGAGAAATAGATGGAGAGATGAGAATGATGGATTTGAATTTCATTTCTGTGATGTTGAAGCCAAACTTGATTACCCAAGGAAATGAATTTCAACGTTTTGAAATATTCCAAAACCCTCATGATATCATAAAGATTGAAAAATTGTAGCCATGTTAATGTAATTCCTTTCGATGTATTTCCACAAGAATTCTTGAAATGAACGTTTCCATCGCGATCAACTTTGATATATTGTAGAGAGTCCAAAATCCAAGTAAGTCTTTATGATGTTATGCAAATTGGTAACGTATAGATTGCCAAAATGAAAATGTCATTCTATCATGTTTTGCTTAGCAATGTGGCAACAAATAGATCTGTTGGCAACCGAGCTGCTATCTTTTCTACTCCCATTGATAATACACAACAGCTGAATGGAAAGTGGGAAGTAGGCGTCACCCAAGTTGTTCACAGTAACCATGTCTATACTTTTGATCATGAAGTGATGACTATTAATATGAGACGTACAGATGCCTGTCAATGTGAAGAGGGATGTCGAGTTTACATTCCGAAATGGCCGAAGAAAGATTTCTCAACACGTAAAAAAGTCGTATTTGATTTCCTGAATAAAGCATGTAGACACATTGTCGAGTTTACTCCCCACAATGGTGTATATGATCATATGCATCATGCAGTTGATAAAGATTGGATTGTTGCTTTGAGTCCGAGTTTAAGAAATGATTTAGGCTACTTTGTTAGCGCCTTGACAAGCTATGATAATTCTAAAGCTAATTACTATCCAAGAGGTTGCAAAAATTTAATTTATAAAGAGAAAGCCTATTATGTGGATCTTATTCCGGAAAATGAAAAGACGTTGGTGAAGAAGATTGTGATTAAAGCAAGAAAGACGAACATGACTCCTGAAGCATTATTGAAGAAATTTAATTATCTCCTTCGATTAGATGATGAACAAGTGGCAACAATAACTTACAACAAAGGGTCTAATAATATCGTAATCAATTAACTAAATGATGATGATCTAGTATTCGTTTGTTCAGGAGATTTTCATCAGTTCTTGCGACATCGTTCTGCAGCTCTTCATGGAAAATTTAATATGCGTTATCTGGGACATAATTATTTTGATACAGAATGGTCCGTATCTTTATACAGAAAGTGTATAGATCCTTTTGATGGTATCTTACATAAAAGATGAGAGTTGACACCTCGCATTATCACTTCAGTGAAATTGGCTTTAAATTATTTGAATGAAGTGATTAATGAACAGCATATTTCTTTTTCTGAAAAAGAAGGCGTTCTGTCTCTTAGTGTAAGTGGGAAAAATATTGAGCTGATTATGGACAATACCCTAATGGACATTTTGGTATTTGATCAAAATACTTTTAAAAGTGGTACTGTAATAAAAGCTAGCGCGAGCATATCGTTATCGCGTCGTATTAACTATTTTCAGATATATTCCAATATTGGTGAAGATGTACGTGTGGGAGATGTTGAAGCTCCACTTTTAGTAATGATACCCTACCAACCAAAACGCAATAGTACTCTATCTGAGCATACTTTTCAGAAAGTGCATTATACAAACTTGAAATCAAACTATATACCACAAATTGATATTGCAATTTATGACGATGCTGGTGCGTTGATTCCTTTTCATAAAGATGCTGTGACAAGTATCACACTCCATTTTCGAATGAAGAATTAATGCAAAACTGTGGAAATATATGTTTCCAATGTGAATGATATGGAAAGTGAAAATAAGGATTCGTTTCTAATCTACTTACCCAGTAATGCTTCTATGAATAAATTTCCCAATAATAAACCATCAGACTATCGAGTAGAATTAAATCATCCATTACTTCTAGAAGGTGAATGGGAAGTAGGTGTTTCCAGCATTTGTTATGATAGTAATATTCAGAATGAGAATGAATTGGAAGAAATGGTATTGACTCCTCGCACCCATGATTGAATAACGATGAATAATGCATTCAAGTTTCCATACAATTTAACATCAGATGGAAAGTGGAATTATGAATGGAATCAGTTAGAATCAGATTATTATGGATCAGCAGATGAAGATAAAATCATTAAGGCATTCAATAGTGACAATGCTTCTATTATGAAAAATAAGGGTCAGAAAGTTTATGAGTTTACTATCAATGAATAGCACGGGAGACACTTCTATTGTTTTCACTCTTTTACTAAAGGTCTTACACTGAGGTTGGATAATGAATTCTATCCACATCTCGGTTTTGGACACAGTCTGCATCTGACATCAATGGCTATTGCAAATTTTACAAAAATCTTTTCAAACCAAATAAAAAAATTTCATTATTAATTTAAAATATTTGATGAAAATGTTGTAGAATGTGAAGAAAGCATCATTTTGAAAAAGCGTGGTGTCAAGCCTTTGACACTTATTGAGTTAGTAAAATGATGGAATGAGACTGTGGGTAAGAAGCATGGAGAGAAAGTCATGGTTCGGAAGGATAAGTTGGTTATTCAGAAATATAATTACAAACTTACAATTTATTTATCTCCAACCTTGCGTCATTTTGTAAGACATCATACACCTATTATTGGAAGCGGTTTGGTTTATGCTTCTCATGAATATCACACTAAAGCTGATTCAGTTAATGATGAATGGTGAGTGGACATCTATGATGATCGCATCAAGAAAATTTACCAATCTTATCAAGAAACTAAAGTTAGTATCAATACAATGCCGCGTCTATACAATACAGTTGAAAACTTTATTCGTGTCATAAATCCATATATACAACATAAGTTGAAGCAAGTTCTGAAAAGTAGATATGATGCAAAGGCACATCACATTTCGTTTTCAATTAAAAATCAAAGTGCTGTTCTGAAGCTGGGTGATGACATTGAATGTCAATGGAGTAAAAATTTGAAAAAACTCTTTGACTTTTCATTGCTACAAGATAGGTTTTCTACTTGATACACGATTGGTGTAGAAATACCAATGCCACTTGATAAACATGAACAACATCTCTACATTCAAAGGGATCTGATTTCACCTATTTCTGTTGTGAGAAAAAAGAATACATTTTACGTAATTTCATTCATGATAAAGACACTTCCTATGGAATCGTTGAAAAGATGTTCAAACCTATTTCCTATCATCCTGTTATCAAACAAACTATCCCGTCTATTTCTCTCAAAATTACAAATGGTCTGCATGAGTGTATCCATGTGAAAGATACTAAATCCCTCATAACTTTAGTGTTTCGGAAAACAAAGTAAAGTCATTGTAAAATTTTATTGAAATAAAAAGATATGTATGAAAAAGTGTTTTGAAGAAGTGTTGACAAAGTGGGAAAGTCTTTTCACAGATATAGTGGGAATGAACTGACAGTAGGCATATATTCACAAGGAAGTGCAATCTAAAGCGATACATAAAGCAACAATGAATATCAACAAAAAACATCATCAAAATACTGATTTAAGAATGAATCTATTCAGACATCTCCTGAATGTGGTAGTGTGAGTTTAATTCTTTTGGGTGGTGATATGTTTGTGCCAGGATGTCCATGTGGAAGAGATATGTTATGTCCTGTCCAACACCTCTTATCCTCTTACGCTGAAAGTGCTCGCTTCCTAAATGTATGAGTTTTTACCTCATGTGTCTTTGATTTCAAGATGATCATGTTGACAAATGTTACACACTTATTTTCATAGGCCTTCTTATAGGCCCTATGTTTCATATTTACAATAATCGACTTAGATATGCCTTTTGCGCGCTTAATTCTGCCACTGGAGTCATTTGGTTTCATAGAATACTTTTAGGACAAAGAAGAATCATTTCTTTAATTTCCTTTCCGGCCATTTGATCTTTAAAGCATTCTAATTTTGCTTTATTCTTATTAGAGTGTAGGATGATTTGATGTATCAAAATATTTTTCTAAAGATTTTCCTACTTCATTGAAATTTAACTCTTTCTGAGCAGCGATACTTAAAAAGAAACTGACGGTATCACCGCCCAGCAAACGCACGTCTTTAATTAGAGGGCATGGGTTTATTATTCTATAGAAGAGTTGATACATTTCAAGCTTGGAATAATCTAACACAGCTTGTTCAATGTAGATGGGCTTGCACAACTCTACTTCTGATTCCATCATTTTAACACCAATCAACTCATCATGTATAATATCTCTATCAATAAAGAGAGGTGATGTCGCTAACTTTTGAAATTTATCATCATGATTCACAAGTTTATAGTTAATACGCTTTCTAACGTCCTCCATCATCTTACCAAAAAGACTATTATTCTTATATTTATAGAAATCCTTTTCAAAATTATTTTGGACTAGTGCACGTTTCTGGCTGTTACTATCAATATAAGGTTTCAGAAAGGCTTTCTGTCTAAATGTGATAATGCGGTGAACTGCTTTTAAAATCATCCCCATTTCTAAATAAAATTTTAAGATAGAGAAGTGGACTAAATAATTTTCTTTATCAAATTCAGTAAGCAAAAGTTTACGGCAACGCTTATACTTGGGCGGTCCGCTTCCTTTCTAAATCTTTATGAAATTGTTTCATAAAGTCGAAAAACATATCTTCAGTCACTTCGACTGATTCGGGTGCAAGTGGAAAATCCACAGTTTTATTTTTAATACTATTTGGATAGATAAGATCTATCTCAAAATAATATCCCAATCACCATCATCTGGAATAGCTAGTATGTTTGAAGGGTTGGAGAAATGCTGAATTTCATTATCACCCAACCAGCTAAACTCAGAGTGAGGTAGAGGTTTGGACAGTGAACTACCATATAAATTATTCTGGTCATAGTACTTAAGATGAATCTGATCATCATCTACTATTTTTGATTTTATTTGATGCCTATTTACAAATGTGAGACCACCGCGAATTCCTCGTTCAAATAAATTATACATCTCTGGATCTTGCAAAAGATGGATGGTCTCTCCAGTAATTTTAAAAGCAGACTGGAATGACATGGCTGGAAGACTGACAAAGTGAACAGGATCTAATTTATCTTCTTCTAATGCCACTCGTCGAAAATCCTGAAATATATCAGCCAGCAAAAATACATCTAATTTTAGATAGGCGATCATATAATCGCTAAACGTTTGACAGTCAAATTTTGTCCATGCAACTTGATCATGATTGTATTCTTCTATCTTGCATTCTACACCAGTCAAATCATTTGTAAATTTGTCTATTGATGGAAGAGAAGTCTCACTAAGTTTAGAAATGCTATGAAAGTATGCATATGGAAACACTCCTTTGCGTGTGATGACTTCATTGGTCAAGTTAGGATATTGTTTCTTCAAATTTTGAGTTAGTGGAAGAGACTTAAGATTTTGAACGAGAGATGCTAGTGATGAAGCCATGAATTGATAGGAATCTAAAAATTTTGTATAAAAATAGACTGTCTAATTTTCTTTAGTTTACTCAACTGCTACTTTTGCTGTCATGACCATGAACTTTTCTCTCGTTTGAGCTATTACACTTAACTTCCACTCTTTCATTTTTCCTAACCCCCCTTTTATTATCATATGACTGTCATAACCTTTCAAGCTATGAAAAATAACGGGTAGAGTACGCCGTTTCAGTCTCAGTGAAAAATTACATCTTGTACATAGCGCGTTTCTAAATTTACCAGTGATGTGATCATGGTCGCGCACTTTCTTGATTTTATCTTCATCAAACGTCTTATTACATTTTGGGCAGACTTAACAACTTTCAAATTTTACTTGATCATCTGCTGACATATTCAATGATCTACGTTGGAGTTCACTATCATATTTTTGCTGAAATTTGACAGCGCTTTCGAGGAATTGTAGGAATTTCTGTATACAATCCTCACCTTGCCAGACGTGCATTTTATTATTTTTATTTTTCAAGTAATCATGCCATACTTCATAACATGATATGGCTGCCGCTTTATGGGTGTTATCATCAATATAGCATTCGATGTCAGCATAGATGACATGAAGAGGACTTAATTCATCACCTTTCTCTCTATATGAAAACTCTTTATCTTTGGGCATGCATTCTATTTGTAGTTTACCTCGCTTACACCATTCATAATGTGTTTCAAATTTATCTTTTGATCAGAAGGGGCGCATACAACGGTCACATATGAAATACTCTCCTCTTGTAGATGTTAAGTGGGAATATAGTCGAGTCATTTTAGGAATACCACAGCAATGCCAATTTTCACTATCATTTTGATATACTAGCAGGAGATTGACAACCCGATCATAAGTTGATGAACGGTTGTTGTAGCGCTCACCCTTAAGCCCCTCTTGCCAGATGTAAACAACTATTTTAATTTCATTTAATTTTTCAAATTTCTCTATATCTTTAAACTTCATGTCTTCGCTATTGCAGTCATCAAACTTCAATTCATTCTCCCATTCATGATATTTGCTTCTACGGAAACGGTTGTTCTGTACATCATGATAGTGGAGAATAGATAATACCGCATACTTAAAACACTGTGATTCCCAATTAACATAAATGACTGCATTCTTAGCTCTTAACGTTTTTGGAAGATTGAAGGAGCCTCGACCACGGTAATTTTCTAATATAGTAATTTTAAACTTCGCAGATTCTATGCCATCTAAAATTAGACCACTATCGCGCTCGTTAAATTTATCAATATTTGATTTTAGTCCTCGTATGGGAAAATTTAACCAAGCTTCTTTATCGACTACCTCTGTAGCAGGAGAGGAGGGTATGTAAAACACCAACCTCTGTACTATTTCACCAGTATGATAATCAACTTTGACATATTTTATATTAAGGTAGATGAGCGCTTTTATTCTAAACTGCTCTAAATTATGAAAGAGCGCATCTATCAATGTTGAATTTTGATGGAACTACTCCGGAAAATCAGCAATAGCTTCTGAGGATTCCATATGGTAATTTCTCACTACATTATTGAGCGATACTTCAGTTAGTCGAATAGAGGAGGTGCTGTTGCTATAACTATCATTTGTGCGTGTGTGGTAAAGTCTATGTGAAGATAATTCGAAACCTGTTTCAAAAGATTGGAAACAAAAGTCACAAGTAAAGGAGATATGTTGAATAGAATCATTCTCACCTCGGGGGGGGGCTGTTCATTTTGATTGGTTGCTTGCTTTTACTTAAGGACTAAGAAATCAAGTTTATCAAGTTTATGGCATACATTTCAAAGTCATGGATTCGCCATCAACTCTCTTGCATGAATCACCAGTGTCTGCATCAAGCATGCCAACTTGTCCTCCCGCTCCGAAAAAGGCAACAGTGGAGAAGCAGAGAAGGCTGGATGACATTCCAAAGTTCGAAATACCATCTGTAACGGAGCAAGAAGAGTTAGAAATGATTTATGTGCGATGGAAATACCTGCTTTACAATCAGGAAGATGTAAAAACGGAAACTGACATTAACCTTCTCAATGATATACGGAGATGGTACAGTCCATCATCCGAACCCCGGAATGAAGTGGAATGGAATTACATCTATGGTGTGTTGGTCGCGGCAGAGGAACGATTAAGGCAGTTGAAGTGCAACTGCAGTGGTTGTGAGAAATTATGGGACAATGTGACTTCCGAGGAACTTTTGAATTATTTGTACATTTCTTAATAAATGTTAATTTGCTTCATCTGTCTGTTTTCACTTATTTCTGGGTAATGTAGCATACATAATCATTAACATCATAGTGAAAATTTGATCATTTGACAGCTCAGTATAAATCATACCAGTTGATGATAGATACAATCATTTTTTACTAAGTACTACCTCTATCACTGAGGATAAATGATAAAGAGATTGAATATCAAAAACAATGACATGTAGTTCTTTAGATTTGTTTACAATTAAAGCACATATACTTTATAGCAAGGAAAAGTCAAGTGGAGGAACCTTTAAGTCATTGTAGACTTTGTAGCACCTTGGAAGTTTAGGGGCATCTGGCTCTCTTCTCACGCGCGTTGTTTTTGGTGTCCACTATTCATCTATCCAGACAATTCTTACAGTCTTGCCTTTGTCACAAGTCTCCTTCTGATCACACTTGTCTTCATCACACCACTCATTGACGATCACAAAATTACATGGTGTTTCTGAGTTTGTCATCTTGGCGTGCTAGTCCGTATAATGTGAAGAAGAGTGCTACAATCTTCCGACTTATGTAGTCTTCATCTAAATTAGAATCATTCTGACTGGTTGTTGAGGAGTTCATTGTTGAAAAACATATAAAAGTCAGAAAATTGAAACACTTCTCATTCTCATCTATCCCATGATGGAAGGTACATCTCCCGCCTTAGAGATCTTCAACAAAATCTTTGAAGTGGTCGACGAGTGGGATGAAGACTGTGATCAGAAGGAGAATTGCGATAAAGGCAAGATTGTGCAAGCTGTGTGGAGTAATGGTGATTTTACACCAAAAACAACGTGCGTGAGAAGAGCGCCAGATGCCCCAAAACGATCAAGGTGCTACAAAGTCTACAATGACTTAAAGGGTCTTCCACTTGACTTTTCCTCGCTATAAAGTATATGTGCTTCAATTGTAAATAAACGTACATACTACATGTCTTTGTTTTGCAATGTATTTATCTAGAAATGGTAATAAATGCAGAAATTTAGATATGGGGTTAGTTAACACATCTATTATCGGTCTACTTTTCTATCAAAAGAGATCGCACCATTAGAAAAGATAGAAAGTGATTTTGTATACGTGTGGCGTAAGAGTGACCTCCCATTTCATCCCTTCATCATTTAGCCTCAATGATAGAGGCAGTTCTTAAAAGAACTCATGGCTCATTCTTAGATAACGTTTGCAATGGAGAATTCAAAAAGTAAGCTGTGGCAGATAGCTAAGACTCAACCGATTGGCGTTCAAAGTGCTACGTTGAGAACTGTGTCAAATGCCCAACATGAGTTTCCCCAGAGGTTTCGGTCTAAAATATGAAACACTCCCTTGCCACACTTATCACTACGATATCATCCGCTGTCTCAAGAGAGATCGCCCACCAACAGGAAGACAGGAAGAATTATACCGAAATCCTCCTGAACATGCAACGTTTAAGTTGACTGATAGGAGTTACAACTTTGTGATTTTATTTTTCATAGATTCAATCAGACCGAAGTCTGTCCAGGGCAAACCACGTAGAGGTACTATCATATTTTGCCCCATGGTGGTCTTTAAAAAGAACGTTGGTTCGTTCTCGGGAAATAAATAGACTTAGGATTGGCCGATTCCGCTGAGAGAGACATGTAATCTCTCTATGTCAGCGGCATCGACCTCCTATACTATAAGCTGACTGTTAGAGGGCGGTATTTATCCCCACCCTGTTGAATTGGCATCATCGTCAGTTGTTGATGAGCCAATTCGAGCAAGATTGTTATAGACTCGCTCTCGCTCCTCCATCTGTAGAAACTCAATAAATAAATTTCTCGGTCTAAGCCGAGGCTTGTCAGTAGAGCTGGCTGTCGTCTTAAGTGTTTTCATGATGGAGTATAGAATGAAAATGAAAGAGAGGCAATGGTTTATATACCTTCTGATACAAAGACATGACTTAGTGTTTCTGATTATGTGATAGATTCAGTCAGAACGAAGTCTGTCCAGAGCAAACCACGAGGAGGTACTATCACTCTTGCTCCGTGTGGCTCTTAAAAGAGCCGTTTGGGTCGTTCTCGGGATCAAAAGCGATCCCACTGCTGATGTAAAAACTCTGAAAGGAAAAGAATAGGAGATTAGATGCGGTAAGGAAATGATCATGTTGAAGTAACTTACTGGGAACTTTCTTCCGGACTTTTCGGTCGACGAAGTCCCAAGCTCGCCGGTGATGTCCATGTTCATGTGCAGACATCGGACTCCGTCGCCCTCGTAACATTGCTGCGTCTGATTGGGGTCACTTGTGATTGTTGGGGCGTCGCACACATTATTTTCGAAGAGGGGAAGATGGACTTCATACACTCTTCTTTTTCTACACTTCTCATGCTCATGCAATCGCTCTACTTCAGCCACCAACCTCTTGTTCACACCCTTCACTTCCTCTGTCTCCTTCACCACGCTTCGCATCCGATCTATCTCATCATCCTTCCTCAACAAATTCGCCTACAGACTACTCACCAAACTTGCTTTCTTCATCAGCTCACTCCTTTCCACCATCCACTCTTTCTCCTTCTGCCTCATACTTTCCAACTCTTCTCTCGTCAAATTGATGGCAGCGTACGGGTGGACGTTTTCCATTTTTTTATGTTTAGTAAAACACATTTTTCTTCTTCACCCACTTCTATATTTGCCATAGACAATTTAGTAATAAAAAATAAAAATTCTTTTTTATCTATCTACCCCAGATGAAGAGTGTGGTGACTCGAAACGTCGGGCGTGTAAAAAATTTTTATCACCTCTCGTCACTTTATACCCTTCAGCCTTCGCAGTCAACTTCTCATTCCGTATCACTAATACTTTATTCTTCTCCTCAACCGCACTCAATCGATTCTTCATCCTCACATATTCATCCCTTGTGTTACCTTCCTCCCTCCGAGGCGATGATGCCGCCAACGGCTTACCCACTTCCTTTCCCTCATCCTTCCCCTTCTCCTTAAGATCATCAATGTTCCCAAACAATTCCTCCAACACGTCATCCAAATCAACATCAACATCAGGCTTCTTGATGTCCCCTCTCAACTCCACTTCTTCCTCACTCAAACCCTCATCAGTCGCCTTGGTAACACCTTTCTTCCCCACCGCACCCTCAATCGTCGCCACTGCCACTCTCACCTCTTCCATATCTATCAAAACTCCCTCAAACCACGACTTAAACCCCTGCATACTAATATTGCCACTAGGGCACTGGCTATGGCTCCTAATGAACTCTACATCACTCCCATCCTCACATACTACCTAATGATGCACACACACCCTCAACAACACATACCTCATATGCTCGCCCACCGTCCTCTTTTTGATGTGTTTCTTTAACTCGCTGCCTCTGGCAATACAGCCACAGCTACACTTGCCGATTAGCATACGCGCATTAATCACTCTAGTCATAGTGACGATTCTGTAAGGATAGATTAAAAATTTGATAGCAAGTGTTTATAGGATACTACTTGCTGATATGCATTGAAAGACTAAGTCCAAAAACATTTGATGGCAGTCGTCTAGGCGTTAGGCTCTTGAATCCGTTACAGGCATTACTCAGAGGGGATGTTATCCCAGCTCCAAGGCCTCGACCCACAAATCCAACCTCGGGCGGACAGAGCGTGCGTTATGTCACTGTGTTGGTATCCGGGCCCCGATTTTGACATGAAAACGGGTGGAGTTATTTACAAGAGGAAACGTCTCAAGTCGCAGAGACTCATAAACGACTGCTTTTTATTCAAAAACTTTAATCATCATCATTAAATACGAATTTAAATTTTTCAGTACTTTAGTACTACTCATGCTATTATTAGCACATTATGAGCTGTCAAACGTTTTTTGAATCAAGTCTAAAGGACTTGTAGAAGCAAAGTTATAGCCGTTTGAAGATTTCGGCCTACTATCATCAAATGGTCAGTCATGCTATACTGACTAACCTATACGTCTGACTCCTTAGCTGATATCAGCAATGAAAAGTCAGAAGTCCGATATCGGACCTCAAGAGAAACGACTTTCCTGTAGTCAGTTTCTCAACTTAGTGAGATTCCTCTCCCGTACTCGTACTTATATATCCTGTGAATATGCAATCGATAAGAGGGGGGGTTAGACATTGGTTATCCAAAATTTGACGCTGAATGCAAATCTGGTCTCAGTTTTCTCGTCCGATGCTTCGTTCGCCCGCTAGAGCACAAAACACAAAACTCAACCTCTAACGGCTCTCTAACATGACCAAAAGTCTTTCTACGACTTTCTACGATCTCTAGAATCAAAGTTGGAAGAAACGCTGCCGAGGGGGGGTCGAAGTTCTTCGTTGTTTGGCCTACGACTTTGGAAACAAGTCCCCTGGACCCAAAATTGGCCAAAAAGCTCAAATCCGCCGTCCATTTTCACGTACGAGGCTTCATTTAGCCGCTACAGCCATTTTCTAACTCAAAAACCCTCTGACGGCTCTCTAACATGACCAAAAGTCTCAATGTCACTCTCAAGCCTCAGCAAAGGAAGGTAGGGCCAAGCTGTGCTTTCCAATGAATTTTTGGCACTCTTAGCTTTCAAACGAGCTATTGCACGACTTTCTACGATCTCTAGAATCAAAGTTGGAAGAAACGCTGCCTAGGGGGGGGGTCGAACTTCTTCGTTGTTTGGCCTACGACCTTGTTGCCCTAGACCCAAAATTGGCCAAAAAGCTCAAATCCGCCGTCCATTTTCACGTACGAGGCTTCGTTTATCCGCTACAGCCATTTTATAACTCAAAGACACACCTAAACCACACCTAACCCCAAGAAACACAACATGTCGACGCAGAATTTCATCACAAAGCCAAATCTAAACACAAAACAACCCTATACACACTCCTACACACCAAAAACATTGACCGCTGCCCAAGAACAACTACGACGGTCGACCGCGACACACCCGGACGGTCGACCCAGAACCACAACAACCCAACTCACGCTCCAGAGGGGGGGGGGCGCTGTGCGCAGTTGGGAGGATTCCTTCCTACTATTGATCGGTTCCCGAAAGTTTTATCTGTTGTGGATGGAACTTATATCGAATTATCACCACCTAATGAAAGAGAGCAAGATTTTGTGAATCGCCTTAGTTATCACAGTATCAATACTCAGATAATGTGTAACCATTCTTATCGCATTACAAATGTAGTCGCTAAATGGCCTGGATCAGTCCATGACTTTTTCGACTTAAGACACAGTAATATTTGGGATACATTGGAATGCAACTATAATGATGGCTTCGTATTGGGAGACAGTACATATCCATGCAGACCGTGGCTACTTACACCAGTCATTGGGCCTTCGACGGATGCAGAAAATTGCGTACAACACATCATTGAAAAAAACTCGTGTTCGAGTGGAAATGACTATTGGAAAATTGAAACCACGTTTTGCAATTTTACATAATCGCGTTCGTCTGTCACCAGAGAAAATATGTCATGTAATAGGGGCATGTGCTACATTGCACAACATAGCCAAGAACTTAAATAAGTAAGTAAGTAAATGTATATTTCTGAAAACATTAAAAATCACGACAATCAGTATGGATTCACAGCAATGATAAATACAGACAGAAAGAATTCATTCAAAGGTTGTGTTGATTCTTTAGAAATGTACAATATAAGTAACGGTAAAGATAACGAGGCAAAAATCAAATTATACAGGTACCATTTGCCAGAGCTGTTGTCAAAGGGAAAAGGAGTTTCGTCTTCGGGATGTCACAGATTGAGGCTGTATAAACTTCTTGTAACGCAAAGATTTCTTGGGACAAAGCTCATGTAAAGGATGTGAAGGGAAGTTGCATATTTTCAAAAGCAATTTAATGGATGCTGTCTTGCGTCGTTCTTCTAAATTTGGAAAAGAAATGCACTGACAACAACGAGATTCACCACAGATTATGACGTGAGCTCTTCGTTGGATTTTCTCAAGTATTGAGGCGTTCTGAGCTGACATGCCAACAAAGAGAGGGGAACAGTATTCAATAATTGACAAAATTAATCCTTTACAAACGTGCACCAAGGTTTGGTGGTCCAGTAAAGGTTTCAGTATGCGGAGGGCATAAAGTCGGCGAGAGGCGACAGTGTTGACGAACTCGAAGTGTCTATTCCATTTAAGATCGGAGGTAAAATGCACTCCAAGAATCTTAAGCTCGGTAACCAATGGAATTGGGGGAAATACTGGGACCGTAAAATCTTTTCTTCTTGGAATTTACATAAGCTTACATTTAGCGTCATTCAAAGATAAACTGTTCATCGTTGACCAATGAAGCATATTGTCGTGTTCTTGCAGGATCTTAGTGTCACAAGGATTGGAAATCGGAATTACAAATGTGCAGTCGTCAATATACTTAATAATGGTTGTGCTCTGGTACATAGGACACAATGAACCGACGACTAAATTAAACAAATGCGGACCGATTAGTGATCCCTGTGGAATTCCAGAAATAACAGGTAGGTGACTGCTACAGGAATTGGACAGTTTCACAGACTGAGTCCTACCATACAAGCATTCCTTGACCCAGTAGATAAATCCTGTGGGAAGCTTGTTGATCACGAGATGGCTCAAGATAACATCGTGACCTAACTGGTCAAAAGCTCTACTGTAGTCATAGGCCAAAACAGCCACTCCCAAGGTGTTGTTATCCTCCATAGCTACTGTGATGTTTTCGCGCAGGCAGATCACGGCAGCTGTGGTAGACGACAGCGGTAGATTCCCAAATTGACCTTGTCCAAAACTTTGGAGTAGCTGGTCTGAAATGCCGGAGTTAAGCACAGCTTTTTTGCATATTTTGGATAGAGTTGATAATAAATATATCGGTCTGAGCTCACTGACTGATATTGGAAAGCGTTTCGGAATTGGAGTTATAACGCCTCTCTTCCAAGCACCAGGATACTTTCGATTGATGATTGACAAGTTGATAATGTGGGTCAAGGGAGGTGCCAAAATATGTGCTGAATTTCGGTACAGTATCGACAGAATTTGATCGTGACCTGGGGCTTTATTCGCTTTCATTGAAACAATCAGATTGTAAACATAATCAACTTCAATTACAGGGCACCAATTGTATCTCTCATCACTACCACACTCCACATGATCTCTGTCCGCACGAATGACTTGGTTTGAAAGGAATATATGATTTATGTTTTCAGCAGCCTCATGAATGCTTGGGAAACTTGATATAATCGAGTCCAAAAAAGACACGGCACCTTTCTTAGAGCCTCTGAACTCATTCACAACTTGCTACGTTTTCTTTGTGCTCTCCTTGGATTTCTGAGCCCATTTGCATTTTTCTTTAATTAACATGCGTTTTATTTTAATACTAAGTCGATGGTATAGAGTAAAGTTCCCTTGTCGATATGCACACCATCGCTCGTTGATCAAAGATTTTAGTAAGGGCGTGACGAAAGGTTTATCTCGAGGAGTCATTATAACTGATTTTGAGGGTATGGTCTGCTTGAAACAATCGTTTACAGTATCACACAGTAAGTCGCACTTTTCATCTACGGATAAATTCATATTGTATAAAGGAACAAAGTTTACCCCACTTAGCTTGTTGACAAAATTCGCAACGTTGGATTTGCGTAAATCATGAATGGTACAAATTCTGTTTTGAGGGGAAGAATCAGCAGTCTTCGGCGAACAAAGTACTGTCTTGTGGTCGGAGTTAGCGACCGGAGGACCGATATCAACTTCGTATTTATCACTGAACGACGATCCTAGAAGGACAATGTCTAATATAGCGTTTCCTCTTGTTGGTTCAGTCACAATGTATTTCAGGTCAAAACTAGTTGATAAATAGCCGATGTTACATGTAATTCGATTGAAGTCGCCTGTGATAATGATTTCGTATTGCGGGTAAGCAATCAAAATGTCATCTATGTTCTGCGCTAAAAAAGATATCACGCTGGTTGAAAATTTAATGACCGAAGACGGAGGGATATAAATACAAATAAAGCAAATCTTTGACGCGTGCATTAATATCCAGACACTGTCAGAACCGAAATGATACCCCTTAGGTTGATATTTGATAGGTCTGAGAGATGATTTTGCCCACAGAATAACGCCGCCACCAATTCTACCGTCAGAACGATCCTCGCGAAACAAATCAAAACCATCGATTGAAAAAAAATCATCGGAATGCATGTCTGAAAGCCAAGACTCTGTTGCACCAAAACTATGAAACGACTTAGCTAAAATTAAGACCCGTAGATCGTCCATTTTATTATACGCACGGTTAAGATTTGTTACACCAAATATCGGCAATTCAACATCCGTTCTTGATAAAATCAATGGTGAAAATTCCGAATCTCAGATCTTAGACGTATAGAACCTTTATGTATCACACCATCAAGGCCCTCATCTCTTCGGCGTTTTAGCAGGTTTCTTAGGTGTTTCTCCCGCTCCTGTTGCAGGGGTGTCAGGTCCGGCTTCAAAAAGATGTTATTAAACTTCGAACCATTTAGATATCTGGGTCGTTTCAAAAGCTCCCATTTCTTGTCCTTATTGCTCAATTTGACCTTAAGCATGCGTGGAAATTCATCTTTTTGCCGCCCGATTCGGTTGCAAGTCGACACTTCAACATCAGGAACTTGAAGAACATTAGCAATTTCTTCAATTTTCTCAATATCCTTTTCCCTCTTTTCCTCGATGGAACCACCACCGAGAACTTCAGGTAACCCAAATATTATTAAGTTGCTTACCCTGTCCTGCCGCTGCTCGACTTCTTTCAGTAAATCATCTGCAGAAGGAACAGAGGCCAATGCGTCTGTAATATTGGTGATTGCTTTTTCTTGTTCATCTTGAATCTTTCTAACTGAACTAATAATATCGTCAAGTCGATCAATTCTGGCTAACATGGAATTTAAGTTCTCGTTTATTTTATCAAGTTTCGCGGAAATAGTACTTGTAATATCGTTTTTATTGTCAACGAGGGCTTGTTTTAAAATGTCCAAAGTTATATTGCCGCTAGAATTTGATCGCGTGTTCCTGGTTGGAGTCATTTGTGTACTTTATAGGTTACTGAGGAAATCACAATAGACAATACGTTGAATCAAGCTAGATGCTTTCTGCAGCTTAGATATCTATTGACGTAATTGTGTTGACGAAATAGTCACGTTCAAAAAAATCAATAATCGTAATTTTTCGAGCGAGGGAGGTTGCAGAATGACCTTTTAGTAACAGCTGATTGATGAATAACAGCTGACAATACCAGCTGGTCAAACGCTCCCACAGCAAGCTGAATAATAACGAATTCACAATGCTAAGCGATGACGTCGGCAGCAAGAAACGTAGAATCAGCGACGCAGACCGGACACAAACAAGATGTGAACAATGATCAATTTGATTTGTAACTCGAAAATCCAAAAACCACACAATAACAGCCAATCCCCAAAAAATTATAGAAAATTAATTGTAGAAATCGATGCTGAACTCCAAGACGAACTCAACAATCCAAAATTCGACCCAAAACCACAAAGGAAATCAGTGTAACCACGTAATATACCACTACTTTCTACAGGAGACGAGAATGCACAACCGACCTGCTTGCCAGTAGGAAGGTAATTTTAGATAATTTTAAATAATAATAATTTTACATAATTTTAAATATGCCAAATGTTCATGACGAATTAATGGATTCGCAGCCCGATTTGGAGCCATTTCGTGGAGATCAATCCGGAATGCGCATGCGTTCTCATATAATCACCACAGTTTTTAACCATACTTAATTTCTACTTCTAGAAAAATGAAATATACAATGTTGACTAATAATCAATTTTCTGTTTTCAATCAGCGACATAATCTTATTTAAAAGTAGAGGTTATGGACGGGTATCTGTGTAGCTATATATTGATTATCATTCTTACCACATAAGGGTACAAAAACTAATGTTAATGCTTGTGTATCAACACGTGATATAGATTAGATATGTTTTGTCACAAACAAGTTAAATACTTTGTTTTAAATATACATGGAGTCTAATAAACCTCGTTGCCTCACTTGTGGCATATGAGATAATAAAATATACAAGTTTAGATACAAAATAGATAGAGCGGACTTCTGACACGTACGGGTGGCTTTTTGTTAATGATTGAGGAGAAAAAGTATCGATTTCGTCTAATTTCCAAAAATTTACCGTGTAATACCGTTGCTAATTCTTTGCCGGAGAAATGGTATAAGCATTCGATCTTTTAATTCCTAGCACGTTTTGTGGCACAAAAATCCGATAGTGTACATGTATATATAAAAAAATCTGAAAACTCTGTGTATAAAAAGACAGATTCCGACTGTGTTACATATATTAATCTTCTTAAACTACAGAAAAACTTTAACGTGGAGGAAACATATAACTTCGGCTGTCAGTGTCATCGTAAGGTAAAACAGATTGAATTCCTCTCTGCTTGATCAGGTAACTCATAGAATCAATAACACTATTCACCTTATCAAGGAAACCAATAACTTATCCAACAAGTTTATTTCTTTAGTTAACACAGCTTTCTGAAGTTCTAGCACATCATTTTGTGTCATTTTGCTTCTCTTTGGTTGTGAATGTAGGGTCAAATCCTCATTGCATTTACTATTGGCAGTTTCAACAGGGGAAGTTCTCATGACGGCCTCGGATTCAGCAGTCGCCTACTTTTCATCATCTACTCGTGATGTCGACTCGACTGACCCTTGTATACCAGTGAACGCAGGTGTGCTACCAAGATGTTCAACAATTGTGTGCGTATGTTGAAAGTGTCAGAAAAATACTCGTTTCTTTGGACCACTGCCTGAAAAATAGAATGAAATAATCATTATTTTTATTCAATAATTCAAAATTTATTACGTCTACTTGTCCCTTTTACAAATTTCTTGTCTGTGTTTGCATCATCTCTCGCCTGGCTCTTCAATCTATCCCATTTTCTCTTTAATTGTCGTATAGTCCGTTGTGTCGCATTACTGGCATTGAACATGCTATGAATTTCTATCCACGCCTTGTCACGCTTCTTATCCGAATCCATTGTGCGGTAGTTCGGATTAATTTTGTGCTCGTTCGACGTGCACAAATCAATTAAACTTAGTTTTTCTGTCTCCGAGAGCGCCATTGCCCTGTTCATGACTTCAATTTGTTCAATTTGTACCCACGCAACCAACCGGTAAATTTGGATAGCGAACTTCTGTCGTTGCCAAGAGCCAACATGATCCATTGACTTTGATCCATTAATAGCTCGTGTCGTTGCCGTCAGCTAATCAAATCGAATATGTTGTTGCTTGCCTCTTCGTTGTTAGGGAAATCCAACAAGGTGATACCCAGCGGGTAATACCCAAGTAGGTCCTACCTACTTCATTTTCATGAATGAAATGAACACATGTAATTTTCATTCATTCATTCACATGTAATGCCTTCTTAGGCATTACCTAGTATGTGCTACCTACTTTAGGTAACACTTATTTCCTGAATACGGGCTCCTGGAAACTTTTCCCCTCTCAAAGGAACGGTTGAGAAGATGTGTCAAAGATAGAGATAGAAGGTTGGCATTCCTCTTAAAAAATTCAGTAGGGAATATCATCCGGACCTGGGGCCGTATTAATGAAGCTACTCGTAGCATTTGTCAGGGGTAGCTCTAAGCAAGTTGCTACCAGTAGTAGTAGCATTTATTCTTTTTTATTATGAAAGAAAGCCTAACGTCAACTGCGGTTAATGCTAGTTAATGCTCACTTAATGCTAGATCGAGTTTCATTGGCGTGCCGATTCAGCGCACAGCTGCATTCACCACCTGCTCTCAGCGCCCGCCAATCGAGTCATAGAAATTTGGCGATTTGACAAATGGAAATATGTTGAAGCGCGCGTTCAGTGTTAACAAATCAGGCACAAAATTAGATTCATCTGCGCGTGTCTTCGGTTTCCTAATTTGGAAGAATCATATCTTACCTTAACATCGAAATGGCACATCACATCACACAACTTGGTCCTTCTCGAATGGATAATTCCTGTATCACTTGCTATTGGAAATGGCAAACAATAAGCTGTCAGCAGAGGAACCAGAGCCAGTGAGAGGGGCGTGCGTGCTGTGATATCACTTCGCACACACCAAAACACACATCGCTGTCTTGGCTAACATTCGATTCAGTGTATGCAATATACAGTGATGAATGCCGAGGAGAGGATGTGAAAACATCAAGTGAACTAATTTTCCTACGTCTGCTACTTTTTTGATAATGATCGGAAGGGCCAACATTATGGAGAAGACTTGTGCGCAATGATTTGAATTCTTCGAATCTGAAGGAATTTTGGCAATCGAAACACTTTGCTGGAACTCATAGTAATCCGGAAGCGACGCACAACTTTTTTCCTATCTCTGTAAGGTATTGGGAATTCCTTTTTGCCTACTGAATAAGTTCCTCGAAGTGCCGACAATTTCGTATTAATCACACTTCTAGCAAACCGAAGCAGATAAATAAAATATCTAATTCTGTGAATACAGGTGTGAATGTCGGAGAGCAAAGCAGTCTCCTTCATTCCCGCTTGTTGACATTTGTCATTCAGAGAGGATAAAACATCAAAATGATAACTGTCTTGCTAATGAACGATTGTTAAATAGTTGAACACATGAAATGGGACTCATCTTCATCGACATCATCTCCCGATCTTCAATATGACATCAGAATGAACTAATTTTGCAAGCTAAGAAAAAAAGAATACATTCTGAACAGCTAATGAATATGATGACGTCCTTGGCTTGCATTGTTAAAGTCCTCTACACAATGGAGTGAAATGTAACGCGAATTTCAGCAGTGAACTATTTCCGGTTGAAAGGATAAATCTTGGAACTTTAGTCCCTTGATATCTCCGCACGTGCATACGTATGGGTACTCCGTAAACACGTTTACTCCAATGCATTATCACACGCGTTTCAGACAGCCAATCAAATTAAAGAGAGGAATACGTCGCAACTTAAGCACCGGATCTATTCATTTACTTATAACAGATGGTTACCAAGGTAATCAGGTGTTCTCCCACACAGGTTCCACGTTATTTTCCAAAACTCTTCCTGAAAAACATCTCATTTATGCCAACCACCAACATAAACATGCCACCAGGTGACAGCTAGTGTCAAAAGTAAGTTGTAGCATGCAAATGGACATAGGCAATACAAATTACTATCTATGAAAACGCATAGAAGTCCCAGACACTAGCTCAAAGACACGTTCACTCACCCCAACCGTATCATTCACTCCCTGAGGAGCCTGTAGATGTAATTTGATGCATGCACATGACACTGATAAATCGCAAGAATAGAATTTTCTTTGGTATTTTGTTTTCGCCTACTTGGACATGTGCAGTAAATAGCTGTTGTTCAGCAACGATTTAAGCGTGCGTTTGTCTTTCAAAAGCAAGGTGCTGTATAAATTTTTAAAGACCAAATTATACTTTCGAAATTCTGTAAAACACTGAACACATCTACAACAAAATCACGGACTGTCATATATTGGCAAGATATATGACCACTACAAATGAAGCCTCAAGATTTGTAAATTGGTCATGAAAGTATTGATGATACATGTTTTGATGATCGCTAAGTCTGTCAGCTTTTGCGTCTTCCAAAATCTCTGTTACACAGAGACTGGAGATTCGAACTCCAGATACATGAAGACCGACATGATGCTGATAGATGGCAATTAATTATCTCATTTAGGCCCAGTTGTTGGAATAGTACGCCAAGGAGTGCTGAGTAAGATTTTGAAAATTTTTTGTTTTCTCAGGAGAATTTAGGTCTATATCAAATATTCTAGATCAAATAACATTGAGTAGAAAATTCATTTTTTTAGATAAATTCGTTGAAATGATAGCGTGGCAACGGAGCACAACGCCGCTTTTGAGGCTTAATTGTAGTTACTTCCTAGCTTGCTACTCACTCTTGTTATTATCTGATCAACAAAATGTGGAATAGGCCCCGATTATAAATTTGCAAAGGAATAGAGATGCGAGAAGTTGCGAAGGGTGAGCATGCACCTATTTGGGATTTTTTAAATGGCAGTGGACACCGAGCTGTAATCTGCACAGGTGTGCACCGAACTTACTTTGGCCGGCTTTGGCGCACTGGCGCGTACTTGGTTTCTGAAATTCAAGAAATTTATCACACGTCTGCCGCGCAGGTAACGTTGCATCTGGCGCGCTCGGCTCTGGCTTCGATGCGCCTAGCTTCGTTTTCGGCGCAATTTTTTCAGGTATCCTATAAAGCATCATAGATCTGGCGCACTCGAACTTCGGAAGAATCTAAAGGCGAAAACTCCAGTTCTATGTACAGATTGCAGATGGGAGTGGCCATTACTACGCCTGATCTGGTGCAATTTTGGTCTTGCTGCGAATGCACCGGCAGATCAGCTGAACCGTTGACATTGATTGCTGCATAGGCAGATAAGTAATACAGGCAAACAAATTATCTACAAAGAATCGCTTAATGATGGGAAATGCGTTTGCCTTGTTACAGGGGTCACAAAGTTTTTCAAGACAACTTGGAAGACGAAGAAAAACAAACCAGCCTTTCAAGACACACTCTGATACTTATTTCTTGTTATATTGAGTTATTTGGAGTCCTCCAAAGCTACGAAGCATGAGGCGCGGCAATAGAAGAATGAAGAATAATGGAAAGGATCATTCGGTGAAATATCCACTGCCTTACTGAGTTTACATGTGGAATCGCAACATATGCATGATGTCTGACTTATCTTTTTGACATATCTTTCCAGATAAATCATTGCCTATTGAGCATTTTGTCAGCTACTATGTGTGGGACCCCGTTCGTCTGTGGTCTGAGTGTTCAGGTCAGGGGTCGAAACACAACTAGACGAGTACCTGCTCATGACTGATGGAGGAAGTACTATGTTTTATATCCCTTAATCGACAGCTGAAGAGGTAGTGGTCGAAATGTTGTAATTCTAATCAAGTCATTGTGGATGACGACAAATGAAGAAATGTTGGATTGCATGAACTTTTACAGGCGGATCAAGAAACTGGCGATAACAAATTCAAGTGGAGAAATTGTATTTTTCATGTGTAGTTTTAGGTATAGTGTGCATAGTTCGATAGTTTTCGGAATAGTAGAGTGTATACTAGAGAGATATATTGTTTACCTCCATTATCCACTTTCCACTTGTCCACTACTACTATTAACCACCGTGTGTAGTCTCAGTTATAGTGTAGCATTAGTTCAGTTGTAATCGGTGTAGTAATATCATTGTAGTTCTATGGTTTACTTCCACTTTTCCAATTTTGATCCATCAGCTTCCTCATCGAGTAAGTATATTAGGTGGAGTGGCAACTCCGCATTTATTAAATCCCCAATGTGTATACACTTTCGACTTTATTAAATGAACTCAAGGGAGATACAGATGGCATTGTCACCAAATATGAGATATGCAAATTTGTGCAGTTTTGTAGAAATTTCAACAGAATTGAGTGATCATAATTGTAATGCAGAAGGAATGATTTTTTTCGCAGATTCTCATGACAGCCTTGGAGATTTAATGTTTGCTAAATTATCAATTCGATAGGTTCCTATTACTTTCATGCTCAACCTCAAGAGTGTTTTCTTAAGCGTGATCATATCACAGGCAACCTGCCACTGGCACAGCAAAATCACACAATCAAAGACAATGACTTCATTTAACTTTGAGAGATGTAAATGGTTCCTCATCACTATTCAGATTCTAGAAATAAAAAAAAAATAAATTTAATTAAAAACTTGAAATTTTAGTCAAGAAAGCACGAATACTATCACAACTTTTTCATGAAGACATTCATTATAATACAATTCATGAAATTCCCTCGATAATCAGCTGAATTTCCGCTTAGTTAGGATGCCTATTAGCAAATATTCATTCCTCTTGATATCCAACTTGTTTCATAATACTTATATAGGAGATTCATCTCGGTAGTATATAAATTGGCAAATTTTGAGTTTTTTCAAAAGTGCTCAAACAATTTTTTGGACCACGGGAACGTAATCTCCGCAAAAAGCTGAATCTTTTCATATAAAATTTCTTACTGTATACAGATACTTTTTTGAATCGACACTCTACCTATACATCCCTACTCAATGGGCTTCCTATTGTTTTATAAGATCAATTTTTAATTTCTTCAACATATGGTGACTATTGTCCACCTGTGGTTGCGGTAATGTTTGGAATCCATGGTATTACAGCATGCTAACAGCAGGAATGAGTAGTGTTATAGTTCATAAGATTTCAATTTTTACCAGTAATTGTGCCAAAGATGATCAATTTCAATTCGTTGCCACTAGAAAGATCCATTGAGTTCTTTTAGGAACTAATTAATCCAATGGCTGCAAAAGCATTGCATTTGTGCATTTGCTGATTTAAGAACTCCATCAGTCCTCATCAGGACTACTTCAATTAATAATTTAGATAAGCAAGCATTATATTCTGTTATAAATGGCTGGTGGGATGATCTTCATCATCGTATGAGAATTAATAGATTACCGTCATGAATCTCTCAAGCCTGACCGAAATAAATTTGATCTTATGCAAATGATGATAGTTTCTTCGCTTTCTCTGATAATCAGCAATGTATTGGACAAACCACGTGCTTTTATGGAAACATATGGAAATTTCAAAACATTCCAAGTAATAAAGCAAGAAAAGGTGTTCGACATAAATCCATTGCAAACTTTGAAAGAACTCCGTTACAAACTTTGTGTTGCAATGATATAGATCGATATCAATATACATGTAATGTCGTTGAAGTTAGCACCAACTTCAACACCAACTTTTTGAATAGAGTTTGTACAGAATAGAAAACCACATGAACAGGTACTATTAATGACGCAGAGTTTGTACAGACAAAAAATTTTCCAAAATTCGAACTCCTTCACCTTCAAAATTCAAATTTAAATTCGAAAAATTGGTGCAAGTATTGGTGCTACCTAGTTAGCGAGTTTGTACAGCATTCCGATGGAAACATTTAGATACAAGCACAAAAAACTGAGTTTGTACAGCAACTTCCAGCACCTTCCCTACACGAACAACCGGTAAAAACCGCCAAAAACCGACTTTTTCAAGAAAATGATAAGATTTTCCAGAAAAGTACTTGGTGCTACATGGAAAATGAGTTTGTACAGTGCTCTAACCGGTGGAAGAGTGTTCTACTAATCGAGTCTGAGTTTGAACACACACTTCTCCGACACTCCAACACTCCTACGACCGGAAAATACCGGTTATTACACAGTAAATTACTGCAATTGCTGTAATTGCTGTAACTATATACTGTAATTACTGTGTAATAACCGGTATTTACCGGTCGTAGGAGTGTTGGAGTGTCGGAGAAGTGTGTGTTCAAACTCAGACTCGATTAGTAGAACACCTTTCCACTGGTTAGAGCACTGTACAAACTCATTTTCCATGTAGCACCAATTGATTTGTTCATAAATGGGCAGTATTCTTTCAGTTACTGTATAATAGCCGGTATTTACCGGTCGTAGGAGTGTTGGAGTATCGGAGAAGTGTGTGTTCAAACTCTGACTCGATTAGTAGAACACTCTTCCACCGGTTAGAGCACTGTACAAACTCATTTTCCATGTAGCACCAATTGATTTGTTCATAAATGGGCAGTATTCTTGTAGTTACTGTATAATAACCGGTATTTACCGGTCGTAGGAGTGTTGGAGTGTCGGAGAAGTGTGTGTTCAAACTCAGACTCGATTAGTAGAACACTCTTCCACCGGTTAGAGCACTGTACAAACTCATTTTCCATGTAGCACCAAGTACTTTTCTGGAAAATCTTATCATTTTCTTGAAAAAGTCGGTTTTTGGCGGTTTTTAACGGTTGTTCGTGTAGGGAAGGTGCTGGAAGTTGCTGTACAAACTCAGTTTTTTGTGCTTGTATCTAAATGTTTCCATCGGAATGCTGTACAAACTCGCTAACTAGGTAGCACCAATACTTGCACCAATTTTTCGAATTTAAATTTGAATTTTGAAGGTGAAGGAGTTCGAATTTTAGAAAATTTTTTGTCTGTACAAACTCTGCGTCATTAATAGTACCTGTTCATGTGGTTTTCTATTCTGTACAAACTCTATTCAAAAAGTTGGTGTTGAAGTTGGTGCTAACTTCAACGACATATACGTGTACGTGTATAATGATGTCAGAATCAAAAGTGATGAGCACTCCTCTCCGTGAGACTTTTGATTCGAGACATAAACTCTCTCCCGAAATAGTGTAGCATTAGATCATTGAACATAGAAAGAAACAGAGTCCGCGCGGAGTCTGTCGTTCTTCGCTTTGAAGATGCAGGTAATATCCTCATTTCATCCGATTTAATTCATCTTTTAATTTACAGAGAAAACAGTAATACCGAACCGCAAATCGAAAGCGAATCAGCAATCAACTTCTAGGAACATCAGAGCTCATTTTCACCTGGCGTCCCGTCAAATCCTACTGACTCTCATCTAACCTGCATAAATTAAGTTCAGCTATAAGCAACCTAAATTTCAACTAAAGTAAATATCTCTGAATATAGAATGCTGTACTAATTTGATACTTCTGTGCCATACCGACAACCTCCAACAAAATGGATACACTACACACATCCATGGTATTGAATGATAACACGCACGTCATTTTTTTGTAAACTGCGCTGTTTCGGTGCTATTAAAGTTATCGGAAATAATTTTCACTGATAGAAAGTTGAACAATTCCTAATCATACGATTGATTGGTTCAATGTTATTTGCACTCCTTAAAGTACTTGTTGTGAAATTTTAAATTCTTGAATTTAAATGGTCTATACATTTTCGATGAGTATGAACCAATCAGAAGAGCAACCAGAGGCGTCGCTAAGGAAACATCATTGGGGGGGGGGTTTGCTAAATTTTACCTGATTTACAACTAAGAACCAAAATTTACCTGATTATTGCACACACGCATACTCACACACATTCCAACATGTTTCATGTTTATATCCTACAGAAGAGGTACCTAGTCATCTAATCTTGCCGCATCATAAGTGGCCAATGAAATGCCGATGTCGTTAAGTTAATTTGTGCGCAATTGGGTCCCGTAGTCTCGACTGTTAAGGAAATTTTCGATGGTGTTTGCATCGAGAAAGTTAACACGCTGTTAACAATAAACTTCTACGCACAGAGAAGAGGGTGTGCCTTATTCATACCGTGCGCTTTCCGCGGTGCACGTGTGACTGACGCGGTATGAGGAAGGTTCGATGAAATCCACCGTAACGATGACGTAAGGCCACATGACGAGCCGCGCTTTAAAGCTAGCAGCGACGTATAGCTTTGTCAGGCTTTGAGCTGTGAGAGTTACGCGGCCACATGATGAGTCGTACAGCTTGATTACCGCTCGCCACTCGTCAGAATTGTTGGTTTACTACATTCGTTCTAAAAATAGATCACCCCACAGCTCGAGCTTTGAGCTTTGATAAGTCAGAGATGACTTACCGCAGCTCGAAGCTAGCTGTGACAAGATGCCACAGCGCAGCTGCAGCTACTAGTGTGGCCACTCCGATTGAATCACATACAACTATTTTCACAGCGCGGCTACAGCGCAGCTAACAGCTTGTCATGTGGCCTTACCCTAAGGGTAAGCTCACTCACATCGCCTTATGCTGCAATTTTTAAGAAAATGCGAGGCGAATGTTCCTCCTGCTCGCATATACAGTCATCCCGGGTAGAGGTCGTTTTCAGCGCGCTATGTTTGACCGCTTTCGCGTGACAAATCAATATCATCAAGAACAACTGACCATATACTTTCTGGTGTCTAGAAAGGGTGAGAATTTCCCGACATTACGATGTGTTTTTGTGACAAGACGTGTTTTTGTGGCTAAGAACAACGTCAGTGAATATTGGAGCTGAATCGCCGGCAAACCGGCGGTTTACCTGAAAATTTTTCATTTTACCTGAATCTTTTAATAATTTCATATTGGGGGGTGTTACGGTCCCCCACACCCCCCGGTCGCGACGCCTCTGAGAGCAACTTTTCATAAATGGATTCAGTAGATTTTGATTGGTTGCTAAAAACGCATGTGAAAATAGATAGGAATAAACGCGTTTACGGGGTACTCTTACGTCACGTCGTTGAACTCCCAATCCTGATTACTGTAATAGCAAACTTGAATTAACTCAACGAAACTTAAAAACAGTTCCTATAATTTTGCTGGATTATGAGCAGGCCGAACAGTAGCAAAATGCTGAATATAGAAATCTACCAATTAGACGCCCACTTCGTGAGAAAATTTGTACATGCGCGCTCGTTCGGCTTTAACAATACAAGGCTGGTTGTCGGACATCAAAGTTCCGTCTTTCCTGACCGGCTGTTGACTCATCATTCAGAGAAGATAAAGCATCAAACATATAAAACCTTGCTTAAGAATATTTGATGAATATTTCGATGCATGAAATTGGGCTCATTCCAATCGGTACGATCTTAATGTGGCGATCTTAATCATTAATGTGGCGTAATAATCAGTAAATTTGAAAGTGTAGAAACAGTGTAGAATACATTTCCAATATTATGTTGCCAAGGTTCTCTCCTCTCAGTAAGTGACACAATTGTGACGCCCTCCTACCGCACACAATGGAGCAATGGCAATCCAACTAAATGTGTAGTCTCAGTCTCATTATTTTGGTAGTTATTGGAAAGTAATTCTTAACAATTAACATCCAAGCGTAGTGGGATCCTAGTGAAGGTTTGCAAACCCTAACATCCACTGAAAAATACCATCCACTCTAGCTTTTCGACATATAATAATTTGAATGGAAAACCTCCTAATCTCTATTATGATCATACTAACTCTTGAAAAATAAACATTGGTTGTGTGAAAATGTGTGCTTTCAGCTGAGTCAGATTATTAACTATCATCTGAGCAATTATTCCGCTTATTGCGATTGTTTACCTCATTCTATGCTACTTCAATAGTCTATTAAAATGAAATTTAGATCTAGGAATATAATATCCTTTGAATTACCATTTCGATAATTCGATCTTGCATAAAGATTATCGAAAACATGGTCTGGAAAACGAGCGAGAATTATGATGTATTAGAAATTAATGTATAGGATAATTTCCTTTCCACTATTCAGTCTCTGTCGGCTCATTGCACATTTAGAAACGTTGAATATCTTTTCCATTAACATGCAGAGACTGCTATTAGCGATTTGGTATTTTCAAAGCGATTATTATCAGAGACGACATGAAATAGAGCATTAATAAAGGCTGAATAGTGCTCAGGTAAGATAGCTTATTTGATAACTAATGTAAAATAGAGTCATTCGAGGAAGTAACTTACGCAGAAATACCTCTGACGCTTGTAAGTAGCATTAAAAGGGCTCATACTGTCCCAGGATCAGTACATTTTGAATTGGAACCGAAATGTACCGATCAGGATGCGTACATTTTGAATTGGAACCTAATGTACCGATTTGTTTTTAAACTTGATCTTGTGGTTGCAGTCGTCTGTTATTTGAAGTGTTGATTGCGAACACAAGTGTACTGTTTTGTGTTATTTGTGAAGAGAATAGTGTAATGTGTTGATGATGTGAGTTCGGTAAGGTACATTTAAATGCTCTAGACTTGTTAATTTGAACATGAATGGCAAAGTGTGAGGATTGAAACGTTGAGGATTTCTGTAATTGTGTTGAGGATGAGTACGTAATATTCTAATTGTATTGAGGATGAATACATAATGTTCTAATTGTGTTGAGGATGAGTACGTAATGTTCTAATTGTGTTGAGGATGAGTACGCAGATGTTCTAATTGTATTGAGGATGAATACATAATGTTCTAATTGTGTTGAGGATGAGTACGCAGATGTTCTAATTGTATTGAGGATGAATACATAATGTTCTAATTGTGTTGAGGATGAGTACGTAATGTTCTAATTGTGTTGAGGATGAGTACGCAGATGTTCTAATGCTGAACTTCTTGTTATTTTTTTTGTTTTGAATGATTATGTTGAAGGCTATCTATATATATATATAGAAGAGAAAAAGCAGGAAACGCAGACGGCGCCAAATAAGTGAAATAAAAATCAGCCAGATTCTCAAATAATGATTTATGCCAATCGATTTCTCAGTTTCACTGATTGTCAAGGCATCTAACAAAAAAGTGAAAAGAGGATACATGCATATCTATAAAATACTCTAGGCATTCAAGGTAGGTAGAAATCTTTTTATGAACATAGCCTCCTTTCTTTCCCTTTCTATCTTGGAAGCATTAGGAGATAGCTGAAAGAAAGGGGTGGCATAGAAGTCTTCACCACACATAGCTATATGTTTGCTCACTCGTTCCTCAAAGTGAGCAAACATATAGCTATGTGTGGTGAAGACTTCTATGCCACCCCTTTCTTTCAGCTATCTCCTAATGCTTCCAAGATAGAAAGGGAAAGAAAGGAGGCTATGTTCATAAAAAGATTTCTACCTACCTTGAATGCCTAGAGTATTTTATAGATATGCATGTATCCTCTTTTCACTTTTTTGTTAGATGCCTTGACAATCAGTGAAACTGAGAAATCGATTGGCATAAATCATTATTTGAGAATCTGGCTGATTTTTTTTCACTTATATATATATATATATGCATGGAGAATTGTTTATTATTATTATTATGGTTTGTGTTCGATTGAGACAATTGAGACAATTGTGACCATTGTGACCATTGAATCCTTCATTTCTATTTTGTGTTCTTTTGTCAAATTTCTATCACACACTCTCTCTCTCTCTCTCTATATATATATATATATATATATATATATATATATGATGAATGGTCGTCCAACATCATTGATTGTTGCAAGAGATCTTGGTGTTTCATTGCGAGCTATAAAAACAGTTACAAACTTAAATGAAACCATCCGAGCTGGCGAACTAATTGAGCGGTTAATGGATTTACTTGAAAGTACTACAAGACTAAATTTAGATCACAGTTGGATAGAAGATTTTTCGCCATCAAATTATAATGAGATACCTGAATTTAAGACAGCAATTTTGAAACAACGAGACGTGACTGGGAGATCAGAAGAGAGACATTCGTCAAAAATTATTTCTCCAAGTTCTTCGGCAGACCGTGGAATTCATTTGGATGAGAGGCGAAAATTGGAAAACGAGACATTTAAATTGTTGTGCGAAGTGAACTGTGTTGAATGCTTTGAACGACCAAGGTCCATTCTCTTGGTCCCATGTGAACACTTTGTTTTATGTTCTCATTGTTATCATAAACAGAATAATAATATAAAGAAATGTCCTCTTTGTCAAGGGTTTGTAACATCATATACGAATGTGTACAGATCATGATGACTCATCAAGCTCGCTTTGCATTGGTCATTAATGCTTTAGCCTGGCTATAAGAGAGAGAGATAATGGTTCTCGTTTCACTCATTCATTCATTCATTTATTGAACAAGGTTGAGCATGACCTTCAGCAGCTATATCCCTGTAGCACTTGTTCATCAAGGCAAGAAATTCAAAGGATTTATACTTTATTGTAGTGACGACGTTTAAGGTTACAAAGCTGACTTAGTAGATTTGATGGAGGACATTATAAAATTCTTCAAGTGTGAAGACAACGTTGAGGTGCAGAAAATCCTAATGAACGCATTGATTGAAGTGCTGACAAGAGTGACCAAATTTTGGCTTGAAGAAGTGTTCCAACCACTAAGTGGAACTGAGACAATTCCTGCTCATTCTCGCTGTTATTGTTATAACAGAACGCGATATTTCAACACATGCCTGCATGACCTGATAACGTTCAGCCATTATGAAGAAGATGGTGCAAAATTGAAAGTTGACGTATTTGCTGGTCCACCATCCGTCAGCATCAACGTGGCGACGCTGGAACGAGATGACACTGCTAAGTTTCGAGCATACTATGCGAATCTTCTGCGTTTGTACGCCCAAATGTCATGTTGTAGGTGTTGTCCCCTTTCGATGGACTTAATGAGTGATCTTAAACAGTTGATAATTGCAACGAAACAAACCTTGAGTGACATTGATGACTATAAACTACCATCTGTTAATGTTTGAAGTGACATCGTGTATTACATGTATGTATGTATTGAGCAACAATGCTATTTGTAGTTTGAATTACCATCATTGTATGTATTAAGCAATAATGTTATTCGCTTTCTTCTCATTCATTGTTGTAAAAATGAAATATGGTTTTACAAAGAAAACGACGGTCTTTTCCCCGAAAGAAACGGTCATTTAAACCTTCAAGTCAGTTTAAGAAGGCATTGCGGAAATTGAATAGAATACATAATAATCGGAGGAAGTGTGAATTAATTCAAAATTCAAGTGATGACTTCATACGTGATTTGGCCTTTACAATTCACAAGTGTCTTCCAATATACAAGCCTTTGTTGAATCCTACGTCTATCAAAAACATTCGCAAATTTTCGAATCCTAGGGGTAGTGATAAAGTCAGGAGAAATATGATTCAACATGGAGGTGGTGGCTTTATGGATATGCTAAATGACATCAGTAATAGTATTTCCAAAGTGCTGGACAGTCCTCTAGGAAGAATTATTACAGGTGTTGCACTGCTGGCATAAAGCCAACAAATCAGAAGTCGACACGTCATCGATTACTCATTGACATTGATTGAAGTCTATATAAGATAGGCGTGCGAGCTTTCAGTAGTCATTTTCAAGTGATCATCCGTCAGTGTGAGTACAACAGCAAAATGTCTCTTAAAATGCACGTAATTAAAGAAGAGGGCGACGCTGTTGACCGCGATCTCTTGAAATTTAGACCAACGCGTAAGGTCCAAGGAATCGGAAACACGTTTTATTTTCAAACGCTTAATTATGGTGATGATGGATTATATTTACAAGTTCCATTTTTCATAGCAATGGTATGTCATCGTCTAGCTACAGCAATCTAAGAAAATGCGTGTCACATTTCCTAAATGGCAGCAAACTATACTAAAAATGATTGATTCATTCGCAAAGGAATGTGTCAAACTACCTGACAGTGCTCCGGTACATTGGAAGAAGAAGTTGGAGGAAGGGAGTGGATTCAAAGATCTACCTGAGTTTGATACTCTCTTCTTAAAATTATCTGACCATTTCCAAGCGTTTGATGTGCTGTCAAACCCAATGGATTGTGATGATCTCAAGCGTGGGCGATACATGGGCTTGGTACACGTTACTGGACTTTACATTGGCGCTCATGGTTCAACTGGTAAATTGGCTTCTCTTCAGATGAAGGTTCTACAATTGGTTTATGAACCATTACCAATTGACAAGTGCTTAATTCATATTGAAGACATTGCTACACCAAGTGAGCCGAAAGAATCAAACGATGGAAAAGAAGCCAAGGAGGCTGATGAAAGCAAGAAAAGGACGCGCAGATCGAGGGACAGCATGAAGCTAAAACTGAGGCGACTGGATGCACAACCTGACTTGAAGAGTTCCTTCGATTCTACCCTCGATGAAGACACTCAAATGTGGTAAATTAAAACAACTGTTTACCGTTTCAATAAAACTTGTTTGGAAATAATTTACATGTTTTAAGTTCTAACTAAGCAAAATAATGGGTGTTAGTAAATGATGATGATGATATTGAATGACTCTGAAATGACAGATTTTCGACTATTCACTTACCGTACAATGTGTGTGGCCGGACCAAGTCAGTCTGGTAAAACAACTTTTGTAACTCAGCTACTGCAATACAGAGATGAGATGTTTAATAAGAAAATAGAACAGGTTAAATGGTACTACGGTATTTTTCAACCAGATCTGCATTCTGCACTTCGACAGCAGGGATACGAAGTAAAACAGGGGCTACCACCAACTGAGGATATCCGAGCAGGTGATTTGATCGTGTTGGATGATCTACTTCGCGAAAGCAAATCTTCAAAAGATGTAACCGAAATGTTTACTCAAACAGCACACCATAGGCAAGCTTTCATCATCTACATCACTCAAAATATCTTTGATGGAGGAGAAGAGCAGAGAACTAGAAGTCTTAATACACACTATTTGGTGGTTTTCAAGAATCCAAGAGATAGTAGTCAGATACATCATTTGAGTCGACAAATATTACCTCAGCAGCCTAAAACTCTTTCGAAAATATATGATGAAGTGACGAAGAAGCCACATGGCTACCTTTTCATTGATTTAACGCAAGAATGCCCAGAGCGATTTCGATTTCGAACTAATATTATACCAAACTTTGGACATGCAATGATAGTATTCACTGTCAACAGTTAATTAATTGGACCAATGACAGTTTTAAGCAATACATATGTGCTTCAGCTACTATGACATTTTCAATATGAGTTTTTCAAAAATGGTTGTCATTCCCCAAGAGGAATATCTACAACTATCAATGATAAGAAATATTCTGGAAGTTGAAAATGTGGATCAACCGGTTACAGATCAACTTAAGCAATTATCTCAACAGGATAGGAAAATTCAAAAGATTGAGGATCCTTATCGACGAATGCAGTTACAGGCTGAGAATTTAGAGGAAAGACGACATATTAGGGAAAAGCTGCGCAAATTCATAACTCTTTCAACTCCTCGAGCATATCGCATGCGAGCTGAAAGGTTGTTTGATTTTATTGATCCCCACGTGAAGTTCAATGAGCGTGGAGAAATAATAGAAGAAAACGGTGATGTAATTAGGAACAGTCACATTGATGATCTTCTACAATATGCTGTGAGAGATGTAAGGCGAAATCTGGGTGCTCCACAAGGATGGCAATACTTTCAAAAAGTGCTATCTAATCACAACGTCCCCCATAATATAATCGGAGGACCAACTATAAATGAACTGAATAAAGTGTTGGCAACCGATTCTTCAAAAGGAAAAGTAGTTACCACAGTCAAGCGAGAACCCATCGTTTCTCCTGCTACGTCTCCAACTCCGAAGAGAAGAAGGAGACGTTCAACACGAGCACCGAAAAGTTATAGCAAATATTAGGCAAATAACAGTGAAATTGCTTCCCATATCATGTCTATGCAGAAAATTTGCTGCTGTTTGAAGTCTGCGCTCGATAGTAAAGGAGAAGAGGGTATAGAAGTTGATATCAATTGCGTTAGCAGTTGCTGTGCAAGTAATACTCGAGCGAGTCGCCAGAATAAGGAGGATGAGCGCAGCGGAAAAACTGAGACAAATCTACTACGATATCAATCATCCCGCAAGCTTCAGTCGTCCGAGCGTTTTAGCCCGTGCAGCAGGTGTACGAATAGAGACAGTGAAGAAATGGTTGAAGAGTCAACCAACCTACACGCTACACAAGGATGCGAGGAAGCGGTTTCCAACTAGGAGATATGTTGTCAATAATATTGACAGTCAATGGCAAGCAGATTTGGCTGATATGCAGCAGATATCTCAATACAATGACGGTTACAAGTACATCCTAACCGTAATAGATATTTTATCACGATATGCTTGGGTTCGCGCCTTGAAATCCAAGAGAGGAGCAGAAGTTGAGGCGGCTTTTCAAAGTATTCTAAATGAAGGGAGGATCCCACAAAGAATACAAACAGATCAAGGAAAGGAATTCGAAAATTCCCACGTTCGTGGTCTACTTGAGCGATATGACATTGAACTGTTCAGTGTTAAAAGTGCTTACAAAGCTGCGATGGTTGAGAGGTTCAATCGTACACTCAAGACAAAGATATGGCGGTATTTCAGTGCTAAAAATACACATGTTTGGATAGATGATTTACAGAAGTTCGTGAGAAATTACAATGAGAGCTATCATCGGATTATAAAGATGCGTCCAATCGACGTCACTCGGGATAATGCAATGGATTTGTGGCTTCGTCTGTATGGCAAGGCACCAAAAGCAACTACCGATAAGAAGAAAATCAACGTTGGTGATAGAGTTTGCATCTCTAAAGTGAAGTCTACATTCGAGAAGGGCTATCTACCGAACTGGACCGAAGAAGAATTCTTTGTTGATGAAGTAAATAAAAAATTTAAACCAACAATGTATAAGTTGATAGACTATCATGGTAATCCAATTGAAGGGAAATTCTACTCATATGGTTGATCGGAGTGAAGAAGTGTATATAATAGATAGAATAGTTAAAAGGAAAGGACATGGTAATCATAGAAAATATCTCGTTAAATGGAAGGGATATCCTGACTCGTTCAACAGCTGGATAGCCCATCACGACTTGAGAAATGTGGAAGTAGGAGACATTAGAAGCTTTTAAGCTAATATTGGTGAATGACTACTGATCCCACATTATATCCAATAATGTCGTCTACTGAGTTCAACATCATTCTCCCGAGCAACAGCAATCCCAAGATATTTCCAGAGAACAAACCATCGGAGTATTCGGTTGAGTTTGCCAAGCCTCTTTACCTGAGTGGCCCTCACGAAGTCGTATTAACTGAAGTTACATATTACAATGATATTAGTTTGTTAACGAATAATTATTTTGAAATACACACGGAAGTACGTGAAAAGGATGATTGTTTTCGCCTATTTCAGAATGGTCTACATGGAACATGGGATTTTCATCATCTTACTTTACATCCTTTCTCACCATCGCTACCGTCTGTCAAGAACATGATCAAAATTGAAAAGGCATATGCAACGTCTTCCTTCAATTCTACAGTTCCCACACTCAGCCTGCAAGATACAGAGAATGAAATTGGTAAAATGTTCCGACGAATAAATGATCTCTTCACTCTCACTTTAAATATATTCTTCAAGCCAGTTATAAAAGGCTCAACTAAACTATTGAAAGAAGGGAGGAAGCATGTTCTGCTAATATTAGGTACAGATTTGATTTGGCACACACTCTAGGGTTTCCTAGAACTACATTTTCATCTCTACATTAGTATAATGGACTTGGATGGAAAGCTGAGAGAACAGTTAGTGATTTTCAATGTAGAATTGCACCGTTGTATGCACTACAGAAAATGAGTGTCCGCGTCAAGGAAAAATTAGAAGTTATTAGAAATATTGAAGACGTTGCAAGAAAGTTTCAAGGATCAGTGCCAGAAAGTTTAATGACTTGTGAATATAAGAAAGAGAACGTAACTCTTTTTACTGCTGAAATGGAGGTAGAATTTCTTGTTTTCACTAAAAAGACACCTTTGGAAAAGTCTAATTCCGCTGTTATTGAATTCGGATCTGAAATTCAGAGACTATTCAAGCATCCTGATAGTCCACCGTGTTTGACAGAATTAAATGATACATATAAGATTCAGTTGAATTCCAATAAACTAAAGACAGCAACAAACGACGCATGGCACATCGATGTATATTGCGATAAAATACTGGGTGACGAATTGAGTACCTCAACTGAGCTAGTAAGGAGGGTCAATTTAAACGTTGAAGATCTAAACACACCATCGGAAATTTGTACAAAACTGAATGAAAATGGTGCACACTACCTCAACGCAGATGAGTACTTCTTTTCATATGATCCCTTAAAGAAGCGAATGGTTTTAAAAGTAGGGAGAAATTATCTCATTAAGCTCGACAAGATGTTGGCAACAATTCTAGGGTTCTCAAAATTCACAATAAATGAAGGTACAACCATTGGTAATTCAGCACCTTCATTAGAGAGAGACATCAGTAACTTATATATTTACTGCAATATCATTGAGTATACTAGAGTTGGTGACATCGAGGCTCCATTGCTACGCACATTTCCCCTATCATCCGTCCGGAAGCAGTTAATCAATCGTGAATTCATCAACAAAATGTATTTACCGATCAATCGAAGTGTTATCAATAGAATCGACATTTCAATTCATGATGATGCGGGTGAAATTGTACCATTCTATGGTGGTGTTACTGTGCTGACATTACATATGAAGAATCGAGACTAAGGCTTTATGCTATTGTGAAATTCTTTAGAATTCAAATTTACAATGACAGGCTTTTATAGCAGACCATCATATCAAAGCGGATATCCCGTATTTGCTGGAGGTAGGCGACAAGTAGGAGGAGGAATATTTGGTGCATTAAAGCGTGCATTACTTCCTGGACTTAAACGCTATGCGTTGCCAGTGATGAAACGCGTAGGAAACAGAGCTTTAGATTTTGGTGCAAATGTTGCTGCGGATGCACTCCAAGGAGCGGATATAGGAGAATCAATGAAAGTCCGTGCTCAGCAATCAGCTATTGATGCATTGGATGACATAACAAAGTCGAGACGACCTGTTCGTAAGAGGCGCAACAAGACAAGACAAGTTGGATCCGGTCGAGTTACTAAGCAAAGACGAAGAGTTAGGAAATCTAGATCGAAGCTTCCTGTGAAGAAGACAAGAAAGCGAAAGCGAAAGCGGAAATCGAAATCAGTTGGAAATAAGTCGAAACGAAAGAGATTAACATATTTCTAAACTGAGCGAAATGCAATCGACTATCAATTCAGCTTTGTGCTTTTTTGATACATCACCCCAGCAAACTGACATAATTTCGTCGAGAATTGTTGACTATTTTCCCTCAACAAATATTCTGGGCAATGACATACCTATTCAGTTTGATGTTACTGCTAATGCTGATGATTACATCGACTGTCAGTCTATTGACTTGGAATTGTGTGTACAAATTAAAAAAACTGATGGTACTAACATTGATTCTAAGGACAAAGTGGGGTTGATTAATCTCCCAATTGCCAGTCTCTTCTCAGATGTCACTTTATCACTAAATAACAAGTAGATTGAAGGAGGAGATTCATCATATCCATATGGAGCTTACTTATATACATTGACTCAGTTTCAAAACCAGGCCAAACAAACGCACTTACAAGCTGCTGGTTGGTATACAGATCAGTCTGGTAAGTTCGATGATTTCGCTAATAATGGTTTGAAAAAGCGTGTTGAATTAACTGCTGATTCAGCTGAACTACATCTAAAAGGTCCTGTCTATCTTGATTTTTTCCGTCAATCGAGATACCTCCTATCTCAAGTACAAATGCGATTGACATTCGTTCGTGCTAAATCAAAATTTGCTTTGATGTCATTCAGACCAGCTGCATCCTATGATGTACACATAACGGAAGCTGTCCTCAATGTAAGGCGAGTAAAAATGAATCCCACAGTCATCAATCAACATGCTGTAGGACTGAAGAACCACAATGCTATATATCCAGTCAATCATAGTGTACTAACCACTTTTACGATTCCGGCGACTACCTCATCTTTTGATTATCCCAACCTCTTTCCAATTGCCCTACAGAAGGCGGTGTACATCGCGTTTGTAGAAAATGAATCATTCTGTGGTAACTTTCAGAAGAATCCGTTTCATTTTCAACATTTTGGTATCACGAAACTAGGTATATTCGCAGATGGCAATTCAGTTGCTTGTAAGGCCTATCAACCGAACTTTAAGGAAAACAATTTTGTTCGCGAATATTGCTCTACTTTCATGGCACTAGACATGTTCAACACTGACGATTCAAATGGTATTACGATGGATATGTATAAGAATGGCTACTTCTATCTATTATACAACCTCAAAGCAGATTGTGATATAACTGGGGAAAATGTGGATGTTACAAAAGCTGGTAACCTTCGATTGGAACTCACATTTGCGGATCCTTTGAAAGTTCCTGTAACCGGTTTACTTTACGCAATCTATGACAGCAGCATTGAAATTACTAGATTGAGAGACGTCTTGGCCAACTATCAGAGATGAGCAACCTCAGTAATGTGGAAATCTTAAACTTAATGAAGAAAGCTCATCCTTATTCCAAGAAATTGTTTCTCAATGTATTCCCAAGAGATGAACTACCTACATCAATTCAGTCATATCCCTGTTCTCTGATAATAAATACAGACACGGTTAATCTTCGTGGTAAACATTGGATTGCCGTGTACATAAATCGCAATAGAATAGCTGAATATTTTGACTCTCTCAATCAGCCGCCATTACATGATATATCAATATGGATGAATAGATTCTCATGGACTAGAAAGAAAGTGACATCGTTCCCACTCCAAAGTAATAGATCCCTCATGTGTGGGGGCTACGCACTATATTTCGTTAATGAACGACCTTTGAAAAGTGACTATAAAAGTGTTGTTCGATTATTCTCTAGAAATTGTGCTAAAAACGATGTAATTCTCAACAATTATATGAACTCAGTCTTGTAATAAATTCATTATATATGCAAAATTCGTTTTATTTCCCAGAGCGTAATGTTTAGAGGGAGAGCAAAGTTTCACAATTGAAATGTATATTTACAAACTATTTACAACAGTCCATCAACTTTTTACAAAATAATTTTTCAAATCACTTACTATTTGGGATACAATTTTCAAGTCTTTAATGCCAGTTATCACAACTTTCCCATTGTGGAACACGTGAACGTGATAAGGATGCCAATTTGTCATTTGTGCAGCAGGAAATAACTCCACCTCATAAGGAAGATTGGACGTAGAGGAAACTTTGCGAAAGTCATAGCGATAATTCAATACGCATAACACTGTCATGGTTTTTACTTTCCAATTAGGTAATGTATCCCGTAATAGTATTTCCAACACGGAGTGTAAGTAATTGAGATCACAATCATCGAAGCACCCAACACACTGCACTGTTCCATTAGGAAAGAAAAGGACAGTCATGGATTTCTCCTCTTTCAAGATTCTCCATGTCAACATTGTGGGTCGCCCCAGATACAAACTCGTCGTCGGTTTTCGCCTCTTCTTCACTATTAGCCATTGATTTCTGTTGGGTATGTCTCGCTCGATTTGATGTAGATTGAGTTTTGAGTTTGCTTTTGTAACCACCATGCGATTCACCACTTTCATCTGACTGATGTCGTCCATCTCTGACGAATAAAATTATACTTGGTAAAATCTCCTTTATAAAGGAACCCCATGTGACGTCACTAAAACGAAAAAATCGATGATCAACGTCTTTCCTCTTGGATGAACATACGTAAAGTTTGACAGTTGAATCATATTTTATCCATACCTTTTCATCGAGAGGAATCTTCATCCGAGTATCATGTCGCTCAATCAGATTAGCAAAATCTTTAAGTGAGGGCAATGCGTCACTACTAATAGAAACACCACGATGATTTCTACTATTTGTTACAGAATGCCGAAAAGCTATTTTGCTTGAATCTGTTAGGTGAATTTTTTGTCTGTCATTTAACTTCCATGTTCTGATATAATGAGGCATATTCAGAAGTTATTCTTAATGTAATTATTATAATCTGATAATTGCCTAAAGTTAGTTTATGTTTGCAAATCAACATATCGGAAGAATGCTGAATGCTGTTATGTATTCAAATTCAATTTCTACATATCGGAAAGATGTAGAAATGTACACTCAAATATTTACTACCTATGTGTTATTTTTTATTGATTCTACCGTTGTTCTATCCGCTATTCTACATCACCTGCTGTGGGAAGACATTTTCGTCTTTTTGACGGAGGAGGAAGTCCAAGGCTATAGTGTCCATATGGTAAAGATAAGTTCTTATTTATCCAGCAGCGCTTATCTTCCCAAAGTGAGAGCCCTCGCTTTCTAAACCTTTTTGTTTCAACTATGTGGTTTTTTGAATTTATGACGGTTATTTGCTCATTGGTATCTTTCTCAGTATAGTAAACATTTCTATAGTCACTATGTTCTATGCGTCTAACCACTGCTCTCTGTATACCCTTTGCTCGCCTAATGCTATGATGTGTTGAATCTAGAAATTTCATTGAATACATTTTTGGTTTCAAAAGAACCATCTCCTCAAGCAATTTTCCCGCGCACTCATCCTTAAAACAACCAAGTCTAGCCTTGTTTGTAATTGAATTTAAACGGTGATTCACATCATAATTTGAGGAATCAAATTTTTCACCGAAATACAGGAATATATCCTCTAGACGAACAGATGGTGAGGTGTATAGACAAAGGAAAAAGCTATCGGTATCACCTCCACAAAGACGTGCTCTATTTATCAGTGGACATCTAATTAAATCTTTATAATACAACTGGTACATTTCTAATTTACTATAGTCAAGAACTGCTTGACCAACTTAAATTAGTTTATTTAGAACTATTGAAGGTTTATACAGTTCCATACCAACTAAATCTTCATCGAATATCTTATGCTGGACATATAGGGGATGATTGGCCAATTTAGATAGTTGCAATGTTGTATTTACTAATTTGAAGTTCCTCCGACGTCTCACATTCTCCATAGTCTTACCAAACAGGGAGTTGTTTTTTAATTTATAAAACGCTTTTTCAAAATCAGATTTTGATTGAGCTCTTTTCTGCGAATTCATATCAATATATTGTCTCAGCCACGATTTTTGTGTGAACTGGATTCCAGCATGGACCTTCTTTATCTTCATTCCCATAGAGAGGTAGAATTTTAGAATCGAGTAATGAACAACATAATTTTCTCGATCGAACTGATGCAGCAACAGTTTCTTTGTGCTTGTGAAACACATATTTGGTCTTAAAGTTTCATAAAAATTTTTCATGTATGTAGAAAACATTTTTTGCTCTACCAATTGCATTTCTGGAGCTAATGGAAAATCAGCCGTGTCATCGTGAATGTCTGAAGGATATTCTAAATCCAAATCAAAGACATAACCTATATCAGCCTCATTATCAATATTTTGAATGTTTTCCTCATTTGAGAAATACACTACTTGACCTTCATCAAAGAATTTGAAGTTTGAATGTGGAGATTCTCACTTAGCGACGAACCGTAAAGGTTGTTGACGTCTACATATGCTAAATTACGGCTCTCTTATGAATTGTTTTGCAACTCTGAAATACGAGCACGCGCTCTATGAATATTTGTAAACGTCATACCTCCTCGGATCCCCCTCTCAAAAAGATTATACATGCTCTCATCTTGAATGTAGTGTGGGGGATCATTCGAAGCAAAATTCAATGCTGATGTGAAGCTAAGGTGAGGAAGGCTAACAAAATGAACTGGATCTACTTGATCTTCATCTTCACTTAATTTCCTAAATGTCTCAAAAATGTCTGCCAACAGCAAGACATTACTGCTGGATCGTCCAATTCGGATAGCTGGAAACTCATCAACTCACAAATTCGGAGGAAACAAAGTAGAAAACTCGATGAAAAATTAGCTCTTGAAATCAATGACACTTTCAAGTCCAATTTTCTTGCTTCTGATATTTCCCTTTTCGATAATGACAATCTTCTGTGTGAGGATCATTCTTTCCCGATAGTTGAGGAATCACAAGTCACTACCATGGTGAAGAACACCAAGTCTAACTCTACTGGACCAGATGGTGTTTCTGGCATCTTCTTTCGCTCCTTCATTGATATACTTGCTTCCCCTATCACAAGGATTTTTAATCTATGCCTTCAAGCCAACATCTTTCCTGATATCTGGAAGAAAGCGAATGTTCTCCCGCTCCCTAAGATGGATTCATGTGCTCATCGTCCCATTTCCATTTTGCCCTTCTTGAGCAAGTGTCTTGAGAAATTGATTCGAGATCTTATTCTTCTACCTTCCCTACAAGGCAAATTCGATCGCCGACAGTTCGGTTTCATCCCAGGTGATAATGGTGGTTGCACTAATGCCCTTCTGACCATTCGTCTCACTTCCCTTCAACACATCGCTAGCAGCCCCTCAAACTTTTGTCGACTCCTTGCCATTGATTTCAATAAAGCTTTCGATTCACTCAGTCACCTCACCTTGCTCCAAAGTCTTGGAACCCTTTTCCCTTCCAATCCCCTTGTAGTGAATCTCATACAAAGCTTTTTGTCAAATCGTTTTCAACGTGTTTACGTTAATGGCATTTCCACACCTTGGAGAGAGGTGACCAGTGGGGTGCCTCAGGGCTCTGTGTTAGGACCTCTACTTTTTGTTGTCATGATTAATGATGTCCCACAGTTCGCTAACACGAAGGTTATTTCGTATGCTGACGATATAACCCTCATTCACTTATCGAATGGTAACACCAGTAATGATCTTTTTCAAGAGGACGTTGACACCTTTTGTAATTGGGTAGCCCAAAAGAAAATGACAATAAATGTGAATAAAACCAAATGTATGACTCTTTCTAAGCGTTTTGATCCCACCAGATGTACTAATATTGTTATCAATGATGAAGTCATAGAGGAAGTTGTAAATTTGAAAATCCTCGGTGTTTTCTTTAGTGCTAATTTGACATGGGACTCTCATGTCTCGTTTTTATACAAAAAATGCTGTAGTATTATGTCCATTGTAAAGCGTCTGAAGATCAGTTGTAATGAAGATCATGTTGTGTGGCAGGCATACATGGGTCTTGTTTTTTCTCGTTTATCATTTTGTTGGCCCATTGTATGTGATATGAAAATGAAACACTTTTGCAAATTTGAACGTCTGGATCGTTTGGCCAAACGTTGGTGCAGCATATACAACAAGCCATCCCTAAGACAAATGTTAGATCGTGTTTGCGTTAAACTCATCCGCAAAGTGTCTCATCATCGTGACACTCATCGCCTGTCCTCCTTTTTCAACGTCCGTCAACATATCAGCAAAGTTAGACATCAAAGGCAACTGACAGCTCCTCTGCGGAAACCATCTTATTACACCAACTCCTTTGTCAGATTTTCACAGTTTACATGAATTTGCAGTCATAACCATGTACCGCTCTATGTATTTTGGTTTCAATAAAGCATTATTATTATTATTATTATCTAACTTGAGGTATGCAAGCATGTAGTCTCCAAATGTTTTGCAATTAAACGCATTCCATGCTTTTTTCGCGTGCTCATAATCTATATCGGTGCAATGCTCAAGATTAAGATCGTTGTAAAATTCCCTTTGAGGAGGAAGACAGAGCTCCGTTAGAGTTGCCAAACTACTAAAATATGAGTACGGAAACACTCCTTTTTCGTAAAGAATATCATCAGTTAATTTTGGAAATTCATTTCGCAGCGCTTCTACATGTTTGTAGACTTTCAGACTTTTGGCCAATTCAGCAAGCGATGCACTCAGAAATTGATATGAGTCCAAAAATTTCAATTTAAAATATACAGGCTTTCCATTATATTCGCTTACTGGAATTTTTGATGATAGAGTAATATATTTCTCAGCAGTAGCTGCAATAACATCTAACTTCCAAGATTTCTTTTTACCAATTGCTTTATAACAAACAATATGGCTGTCATAGTTTTTGAAATTGTGAAAGAAAACAGGAAGCTCTCGTTGATTCAATCTTAATCGCAAATTGCACTTTGAACATAATGCTTGCCTGTACTTTCCGGTTATGTGATCGTGATCACGAACTTTTGATATATCTTCACTAAATTTTATCTTACATTTATTGCAATTTTCTGCATTTTTATGAGCAATATCTTCCACTGCTGTCAATCGCATCGGCATTCTGGTCATGACATTTTGATTATCATATGAATTTTGTACAACGCCTTCTAAATGATTTAGGAACTCAGCGATGCAATTTTCCCCTTCAAACAGATAATATGTGTTATTATAGGTTGACTGAAGTGCCTCATGCCAGACGTGGTACACACCTACAGCCGCAGGTTTATGAATTTTATTTTCTATTAAACACTCGATATCGGCGTATATGACTAAAGGTGGACTGAATTGGTGCTCAGTACTACTTATCTGAACTTCTAAATGTTTGGGCATTTTTTCTATTTGCGCCTTACCACGACTACAGAATTGAAAATGTCGTTCTAAAACGCTTCTCTTTGAAAAGGATTGAGTGCATCTTTCACAAAAAATCTTGCGACTTGTGTAAAATTTGCTATATAACCTAGATAATTTTCGTATGCCGCAATAATGGGCAAAACCGTTATGTAGCACTAGCAAAATATTAACGGTTCTTTTGCCAATGAAATTGCTGTTGTATCTTACTCCCTTCAGACCATTTTCATACAAGTGGATATTTACTTTTGTCTCATTGTTTTTCTCAAACTTAGGAATGTCCTTTATTGACACTGGTGTGGAAATGCCATCCATAACCAATTCAGATGTTCACTTTCTATATGCGTTTACCTCGTTTATCTTTAAATGAGTAACTTCATCGTAGTGAATGATTGACAAGATAGAATACATGAAGCAGTCATTTGAATTTGAATTTACATTTATTACAGCTTTAGAACTTCTTAACTTTTTAGGTAAAGTATTCATTTTACCACCAGATAGTAGAGGAGTTGAAATGAAATTGAATTCTACATTTACTACTTTATCGACAACCCAATTGCTTCCTCTATTTGCAAAAGTTGAAACATGATTTGATATACTATTTAAATTATCCTGAAACCATGTGTCAAAGTCATATATATAATTTGATGATAATGAGGTGAAGTGCGTGAGAAAAGTTTCTTCCTCTTGAGGATTAGAACGGAGATAGCGAATTTGAGCAATTAATCGACCACGTAGTTGAATACTAGTTCGCAAGTTATTAACTAAATTTTCTAGTAAGGTTCGCATGTTGAATAAAAAAGATGTTACATCTACTGTTTGAATGGTTGGTGTAATGTCATACACGCAAGCACGTCCGCTGAAGGCGCTTTCACTAAGGGTGAGTGTTCCATAATTATTGTGACTACTCATTTCAATGTTCATATCATGTATATTATTGTGTTGACGGAATCTACTTGTGCTATTATAATTCTTACCACAGTGAGAGCAGCAATGCCTAAAAGCTTCATCATTATTTAAAGCGTTATCTGGAATGTCCCTAACATGACTACTACAAGTTGATAAATTAGTATTATTTGTTTCTATTCCTTCTTGACTGCAACGTATGCGATTGTGTCTTTTTAAATTATCTTTCCTACTGGTTTCATATGGACAATTACTACATTTATGTTTTATTCCTAGCTTGCAAAATTTTTCATGACGCGTTAAATTGCTAACAATTGTAAACTTCTTTCCACACTTAGAGCAGACAACCATGATGATCGTTGAGGATTAACAATTTCCGTCTACTTATATACTGTCTACATATTATATTACGTAACCAGTGACGTCGACCAATGGAATTTGTTCTCAACCTCAGACTTATATTTCCACTTAAATACATAAATTAAAAGACATACAAAGTGTACAAGTAATTATTTTTTTCCAAAGTTAAAAGTCAAAAAAAGAAGTCAAAGAGATTGACACTTGATAATGTCACTATGCGTCACCTTGACGTTAGCAGAATGTCCATGACACCTTGAGAAGTCATCGACATGTGTCATACGCACTTTGTTGATAACTGCCGCTTTCGATAGCTCAACGTGCATTATTGTTTCACGCTTCACTATCGATTGCGACAGTTGCAGGTTAGCCTGCGTAATGTTGCGGAACGACTCAAGCCGTGACCTGTAGTCAGCGCGAAGAGCCGTCTCGCGTTCCTCTTGTTGGCGCAACTTACATTCAAGGTGACGCACTTTGTCCTCCGCACTTTTAGACACAGGTGCGGGCACCTCGACCACTGACTCGACCGTCTCGTCCAGGTCAACGTTAAATAGGGAATCACAAGTTGGGAGAGAGTTGGAGAGGATCACAGTTGGAGTTGGGCTGTTGGGCATCGACGTAGGAGCAGGTGGAGACGATGGGACCCAGTAGTCATCGAATGTTGGTTGAGGTAGAGTTGGCTGAGGTGGAGTTGGGACGCGGTGCAGAATTGGAGAGGGTGGGAAGCTGACCTCAATGCTGGGTGAGGCTCGAAGTTGGGAGAAGGGGATCTCCTTTTCAGGAACAAGTGTCAGCTGGTGCTGAAAAAGAAACAGAGATATGAATTAACGAAAGGGACATAACATTATAGTTGGGTTTATTAGCCTATTCCTATGATTGACACTTACGTTTTCTTCATCTGAAGAAGACTCCCGGATGGAGTACAGGCGCTCCTCATTCTCCTCCACTGAGGTCGTAGTTGCCGGACTCAAGCCAAGGAGGTTGTTCCCGCTCTTTTGTAGAGAGAGCGATCGGTAGCTCCACAAGGGAGAATACATTTTAAATTCCTCTTGAATTTGAATGTATGCATGTGTCCTAAGTTATTAATCTAATCATGTTATTTTATATGACTAAAATAATTGTCTATTACTTACTCTCTGTGAAGGCGGCGTAGGCTTCGCAACCCAGCTGCTACTTGCGGGCGTACTAACGACTACCTGTGGATGGAAATGAAACATAGTTAAAGTGTGAAGAACGGAAAATACATACGAATCGATAAAGTGCTGATTTTGATATTTCAAACTTACATTCCATTCCGGAACTGATGGCTTCCGCTCGACTTTTAACTTATTAACAGGTGGCTTCTTGAGCTGAAATAGTGAAAAGACATGCACATTATTATATATGAAAAACAAACCGAAGTCAACTTTCCCTATCAGTTTTGGACTCTTGAATTTTTTTTGCTTTATGTTACTGCTAATATTCTAAATATGAACTAACCTCAATATCACTATCCGAGGAGTCGGAATCGGTGTAAACATATTTTCGGGACTTGGGTCTGGGTTTCGGCTTCGGCTTCAGTTTTAGCTGCTCACTTGTGGACTCCTCAACTTGGCTGAGGATGCCCTCAATGGGTCGCTCCTTGGCGAAGAGCCTCTCCACTCGCCTCTTCTCCTCAAGGCAAGTGAGGTTTCGACCCTCCCGCCCGTTTCTCAATGCACATTTGGTATGGGTCTTGATGAATCTTTTAGGATTCTCTCCTTTTGCCTCCATGTCTGTCCGCACATAGCTTTTGCAAGATAGGCAGTACAGAGAACTGCAATCCTGACGTATCGTGCATTCCTTATGTTGGCTTTTCATAGAATGCCGGACAGCCTGCTTACAGGTTTGGCAATAGTGAAAAATCAAACGTTGTCGTGGCAAGCAACTGGGACGAGGCATGTCTGTAAGAAAAATTAAATCCATACTTAAAACTTACTAAATTTAGGTTTTAGAACTTATTAATGTACCTACTTATGAACTTAGAAAAAAGTAACATGTAAATTGTTCCAAGTCACATCGTGGTAGTGAGTATTATCCGTAAGAGAATAGCTAAAGTCTTTAATAAATTTCATAAACACAACTTTAAGTCTATTAATTTTGATCAAGTTATTTTCTATCTCTTTAGGTTTAGAACTTATTAATGTACCTACTTATGAACTTAGAAAAAAGTAACATTTAAATTGTTCCAAACTCACTTTAGAATATTGATTAAGGTTTGAAAGATCGGAGCTGACGTCTTGCTAGCCAGGCTGATAATTCAAAAATGAGTGAAGAACTGGCTTCAACACTTTCTTTATATATGAAATACACAAAGCAACTACGAACAAAGACCTACTGACATCATGCCATTGAGATGATATAGTTAAACAAAATGTATTCATTTAAACAAGATTCAAAATCAAACAGCTGATAAAGTGTAACATAAATAACTTAACATTAAGTTGTAACATAGTTTATTAATTTTGATCAAGTTATTTTCTATCTCTTTAGGTTTAGAACTTATTAATGTACCTACTTATGAACTTAGAAAAAAGTAACATTTAAATTGTTCCAAACTCACTTTAGGATATTGATTAAGGTTTGAAAGATCGGAGCTGACGTCTTGCTAGCCAGGCTGATAATTCAAAAATGAGTGAAGAACTGGCTTCAACACTTTCTTTATATATGAAATACACAAAGCAACTACGAACAAAGACCTACTGACGTCATGCCATTGAGATGATATAGTTAAACAAAATGTATTCATTTAAACAAGATTCAAAATCAAACAGCTGATAAAGTGTAACATAAATAACTTAACATTAAGTTGTAACAGAGTTTATTAATTTTGATCAAGTTATTTTCTATCTCTTAAGGTTTAGAACTTATTAATGTACCTACTTATGAGCTTAGAAAAAGTAACATGTAAATTGTTCCAGAGTGATAAATCTTAATAGAATTATCACCCAATCAAAATTTCGAATTTCGCGTACTTATCAAATGATCCATTTAAACAAACCATATGGTGAACACATGAGGCATCAGCTGAGGATGTTTATGTGGTCATCACATTTTCAAATTTTGCGCACCTATCAATAGCTGCATTAAAACAAGACTGTGGAAGATATGAGCCTCTGGTTAGGGTTAGGTTAGGGTTGGGTTAGGGTTGGGTTAGGGTTAGGTTAGGGTTAGGTTAGGGTTCAGTTGAGAGGAAAGAGTACCTACGGCGCCCGAAGCCCATGGGTAAATAAATTTTCCCTATAATCCGAAAAATTTTGAGGGCGCGAAGCGCCCGAGAAATTTTGAGGCCCCCCGCGGCGCGTCGTGTATGAAGTGTACGAAGGTCAAAGGTCAGGTCAGGTCAAGGTTGAGGGTAAAAGTGTTAAGTATTGTGATAATTTTGAGTTGTAAACTTTAAGTTTGGAACTTGGTCAAAATCTGAAAAATCAGTCATTTTTCGAGAAAAACTTGGAAATTTTCCATTTGCATACACGTGCATACAACATAGATTTTTTAAGCAAATGGGTGCATATCTTATATGATTGGAAAGCTCTTTTCATTGTGATTCCAATGGTGTATTGTATGCATCATGTTTGATACCTTCCTGACGAGCTACATGCGTTTGAAAACTAGATTGATTTTGCAAAATTTTAAAAAGTCAATTTTTTTCCATCGTTTGTCTATCTTCAAGGCTGTCATACTGCAAGTTTTTTTAGGAAGTGGGTGCATACCGTATATCATTCGAAGGCTCTTTTCATTCTCATTCTAATGGTGTATTGTATGCACTATGTATGACACACTCCAGGGGAACTACATGTCGTTTCATCCTCATATGTAAATAGATGTTATTTCAAAACTTTAATCCCAACTTCCACTCAAATCTTGGAGGCAATACTCCTTTGAAAAGAAATCAAAACACCAATTTTGTACTCATAATAACATTGATATTTTGAAGATTACAAAAAAGCGTTACGATACAGAAAGCTAGAGAGGCTACAAATTGTCCAAGATCGGGAACGGTGGTATCTTCCGCAGGTCCACTTGCACACTGACCTTCGTCTTTCGCGGCGCATCGGGATATCGCCTCGGAGCTTCTGATTCAATAAAGGAGAACTCTATCAAGTTCTTTAGCTTCTCGTTGTCAGGTTCAAGTCTCAACTTCAGCCGCTTTGTGTGCACTCTTTCTGGAGCGTTCCACACCTTAACACTAATGCGTGCTTCTATCGGTGGTGTTGTCTGATCTTCGCTGACATGTGAGTCAACCAAATCGAATATGTTCGATATCGATCCCTCGGTTGGAACCGGCGATTGAGGTGGTGTGTTGGCGCCTACCATTTTGACTGTCTCTTTCAATTTCACAACAACTTCAGGATTGGAATTGGTACAATTTCAGGACTTATATACTTTCTAAACAAAGGAATTCCCAACAGCCAATCAGAATTGTTCTAATTCTCCCTCCTTGGGCTATATAAGTCGTGGGATAATTCCAATTGTTATCTGTTCTAATCCTAACTACTACCATGGCAGGAAGCTCAAACAACATTATCTTATCGGGGAACACAACGGAACCCATTGAAGGCGGTAAACTCGATGCGGTAATTGGAGCAATAAAATATAAGTCCAGGAGTGGTGAGATATTCTTCTCTGGTACCTCCTCTGGGATATTCCTTATTGGTGGAAAACTGGACACGGTTATGAGACTATCATGTGGCTGTGAAGTATACTTGTGGAGAGTACTTGTAGTGACGGCCCTGCAACTTCGGAGCAGTCAGCCAGTCGTTTGCCCCGTCCACATGAAGGAGCATGACTACTCAAATAACACTGCTTTCCAGTAGTGGGGAGAGGGCTTTCTCTCTGAGATGGCCATCATGTACCCTAACGTATTTTCGCATATTTAATTAAATATACATAGTAAATGTTGTCTTTTTCACTTTGTAAACTATTATGGAATTTGGGGAATCATATTATCGATATTTGACAAAAGAACACAAAATAGAAATGAAGGATTCAATGGTCACAATGGTCACAATTGTCTCAATCGAACACAAACCATAATAATAATAATAAACAATTCTCCATGCATATATATATATATATATATATATATTATTAAAATTGAAAAAACTACTGATCTTAGACTCACGCCGACATGTTTCTGCCAGTAGTCTGGCTTCTCAAGGCGGTAAGTGATTTGAATTTATTGCTACAAAAATAATATAACAGAAATCTGACTTCATAAACAAAATATCTTGATTTTCAGGAAAAATCATAGAGAATAGGTTCCCGTATAGAAGGAATAACCAATTCACAAATAGGCAAGCTTGGAATGATGATAGGCCTTATAACACAAGTACCTACAATACTAATAAAACATTTAATAGAAATTACAACAGAATGAATAATCGAAATTATAACAGAAATAATTTAGATGAAAATGAAAATTGGAGAGATGATTCGTATGATATTTTGAATAATAATGGTTATTTTTTAGGAGAAAGGGTATCACAGTATTAAATTTATCTTCTTTTGATTTAGAAACCGATGCTAGGAAGCTTTTGTCGCGCGGTGCAAAGTTCACTCCTACCCCTGGCTCTAACATAGATGAATTAGCTAAAGATAGCAATGAGTTTTGCAGAAAAATACGTCTTCATGACTTTTTTAACCAGTGCAGTGATGAAACATGTAGAAATCGAGAAGAAGAAATTGTTCAACCGAGTCTTAACTTAAAATGGGATAAATCTGATTTCATTCCTCAAAAGGATTTGAATCCTAATCTCGAGGTAGTTATTAATTTGATTAAAAATCAAACGAATGATGTTTTAAGCAAAAATAAGAAATCCACTCGCATTACCAATATGTCTTCTGGTGAACGTTTAGCCTTAAATGATTTGAAAGGAAATAATGATCTTCACTGGGCACAGGCCGATAAAGGTGGTACTATAGTTATATTAGATTACACCTTCTATAGTAACCGAATAAGAGAAGAACACTTAAGTGACGAAAGCACTTATCAAGAAGTAAACGATTACAACTGTAACACAACCATTAATAAAGTAAAGCATTTATGCAGTAATTATAGATCTAATTTTACAAAGAAGGAATTTGAATTTTTAACTAAGTTTGACTGTGACATTCCTTATTTCTACGGTCTGCCAAAATTACACAAACATTATGACGTTTTTAAGGATTTTAGAATTGACAATTATGGATACTGTAAAATGGTACCTCCTAAAAATTTGAAATTTCGTCCTATTATTGGCAGTCGCTATTCACCTACTTGTCGGCTAAGTTCAATACTCGATGAAATATTAAAACCAATAGTTGTTACTTTACCAAGCTACTGTAAGGATTCTTATAATTTCATGAAAAAACTACCTAAAACCTGCATAGAAAATTGCTTCTTTGTAACATGTGACGTTGTTTCCTTATATACATCTATTCCACTTAAACTTGGTTTAGAGTCAATTAGTTTTTGGCTAAACGAATGTGATAGTTTAATACCTGATAGAATTGATAAATCTTTTATAATCAAAAGTCTGGAATTCGTTCTTGAAAATAACTATTTTGCTTTCGAGGATTCTTTCTTTTTACAAATCAGAGGTACAGCCATGGGCACACGGGTAGCGCCAACATACGCAAATCTAGTCATGGGGTTTCTTGAGATAAAAATGTTTACATTAATGAAAGATATATACCCAAAAAGTAAATGTGAAGAAATAATAAATGGATGGACACGATACTTAGATGATTGTTGGGTGATATGGAAATATACTTATGGGGATTTTGAGGTGTTTAAGCAACTACTGAGTAATTTACATGATTCTATTCAATTCACAATATCACAAAGTAATCACTCATTGAATTTTTTAGATGTTCTTGTGTACAAAAATATCTCAAAGGGGTCAATAGAAACTGACATATATAATAAACCGACGGACAGCTTCAATTATGTCCCTTTTACCTCTAGCCATCCCAGGCATATTTTAAGGAACATCCCTTTTGTGTTAGCGCATAGAATAGAACGAATAGTGTCAGATGAAAATAATAAACGCAAACGATTCCAAGAATTAGAAGATAGATTAATCAATCTGAGCTATCCTATGGAACTAATAAAGAATTCGATTCATCGAGCTAAAGAAAGTACATGTACAATGAATAAAGGCCCCAAGACTGACAATAATGATGAAATAATTCCTTTCGTTCATACATACAACCCTAATAATCCAAGCATATTTCATAACATAATTCACCCAGTGGTTAATACTTTAAAGTCTTTTGGGAGTTTTGCCAATTGCCAATTTAAATCTTGTATGAGACAACCAAAGTCTTTGCTATCCATACTACGTAAAAATAAGCGAATTCAAATAAAAGGAGTAACTAAATGTAACCAAAGTCGTTGCAAATGCTGTAATCACATCGAGGTAGGAGATACGACTTCTTTCAAAAGTAAAGAGTTTTGTATTAGGTCTAACCTAACTTGTGGCTCTTCTAACCTTATTTATAAATTAACTTGTTTAGGTTGTAATGATTACTATATAGGCCAATCTGGTGATACCCTTCGCCATAGAGTTACTGTCCATCGACAACAGATTCAGGAAGCTAAATACTCTTACCTACCTGTAAGCAAGCACATAAGAAACTGCGCAGATAGCATGGACATTAAATTTTCAATCACTCCATTCTATAAAATGCCTTTGGGATCTACTAGGGTAGATCGTGAACACAAGGAGGCCATCTTCATTAACATCTACGAACCACCCCTCAACGCCATACGAACTCTATGATTTTTCCTGAAAATCAAGATATTTTGTTTATGAAGTCAGATTTCTGTTATATTATTTTTGTAGCAATAAATTCAAATCACTTACCGCCTTGAGAAGCCAGACTACTGGCAGAAACATGTCGGCGTGAGTCTAAGATCAGTAGTTTTTTCAATTTTAATATTCATTTACATTTGCTTTGATTCATTTTCTATTTACATATATATATATATATATATATAGATAGATATAGATATAGATAGCCTTCAACATAATCATTCAAAACAAAAAAAATAACAAGAAGTTCAGCATTAGAACATCTGCGTACTCATCCTCAACACAATTAGAACATTACGTACTCATCCTCAACACAATTAGAACATTATGTATTCATCCTCAATACAATTAGAACATCTGCGTACTCATCCTCAACACAATTAGAACATTATGTATTCATCCTCAATACAATTAGAACATCTGCGTACTCATCCTCAACACAATTAGAACATTACGTACTCATCCTCAACACAATTAGAACATTATGTATTCATCCTCAATACAATTAGAATATTACGTACTCATCCTCAACACAATTACAGCAATCCTCAACGTTTTAATCCTCACACTTTGCCATTCATGTTCAAATTAACAAGTCTAGAACATTTAAATGTATCTTACCGAACTCACATCATCAACACATTACACTATTCTCTTCACAAATAACACAAAACAGTACACTTGTGTTCGCAATCAACACTTCAAATAACAGACGACTACAACCACAAGATCAAGTTTAAAAACAAATCGGTACATTAGGTTCCAATTCAAAATGTACGCATCCTGATCGGTACATTTCGGTTCCAATTCAAAATGTACTGATCCTGGGACAGTATGAGCCCTTTTAATACTACTCTTATACGAAACCGCAACTAAAATGTGAAAGGCAAACGATCATTTGATGAGTCTCCACTGAGTCGTAGCGGAATCAGATAAACTGACTTTGTCGTAGATATAAGTGAATTTGTTTCGAAATAATCCAAATTTATTGTCAGAATATATTTACAGTACAATTTGATTTTTCAGCAGATATTATATCACTTCGCTGCTAAACTAAGCGATGAGAAAATATTTACATGCGCTTCCCAAATGTCAATCATCCGATCTTCTTGGTTAGTCAAGTGTTGATAAGAATATTAATTTTGCTTAAAGTTGTCAGAGTAACACTCTAGCAAAACCCGCCTCAGAGATTTCATAGCGAATATAAGCCTACTCTTCAACAAGCGCCCTGTTTTGAAAGGTGGCCTACGACAAGTATTAATGTGTAGCTTACAACATCCCAGCAGAACATGGAAGGCGATTGTCATGACGATGATTGCGACATATTTCTGTGATCATGAGGAGGAGAGGTGACATAGCTGCCTCACAACCGGATGGATATTTCAGTCTACAGTCTTGGATTGAGCATCTGAAACTGTTCAGCTTAGAGCAATACCGCAGTGCTCACCGATTTTTTGTGGTAAGGGGAAAAATCGGAAAATGTTTCTAGGGCGCAACAAACAAGCTAGAAGAACAGACTTTTATTGACCTATCTATGTATATGGCGATGGAAATAGCGTCGACGAAATTGTCACCGCATGTCACGCACTCTGACCTGGAACCAAAAACTGGTGTATTTGATGAGGAAGACTGTATTGCACCAAATATTTGGGTTTGTGTAGGACCTTCTTCAGACCGGGAGCCAGTAGGGTTTTTTTATTTAGCAATTCGCGCCCGAAAGGTTTGAGGTGCGGAATTCATGTGACGTGGCGTGCTATTGCCGGGAAGTCGATTCTTAAGTTCCAGCTATCCTGGAACAATCGGTGGGGATCCCCCGAAGGACCCCCCAAAAGCGACTCTAATTAGTGATTTGAGCCCATCCAAAAATGCTACAGATTTTGATTGCTACGGATGTCCCTATTACAAAAATGCAACTCAAGAAAATTTTATCTCCTGGAATGGTCACTTAAGAAGGTCATTAATAACCCCTGATTAACTACTTAAATTAGCAATTTCAGGCCATCGATGAAACTAGTGCCAATTGATATCAAATCGTGCATCCTATCTATACTATTTATTGCTTTGCACACTTAGTATGAGAAAGTATCAACCCTCAAAGTTCTAAGCCCAATAGTCAAGTTATTGATTATAGCTCAGTGATAAGAAAATAACATTTAGAACCAACAGTATATTCTGTGTTATGTACATAGCTGAATGTGTTCACTCGCCATTCAAGTCTTCATCTTCGTCACCTGAACATACATTGAAGTCATCATACTCATCACTTTCTCGAAAATCTTCGGGAATCAATGAACTTGGAAGCTGATTTCCCTCGAACCAGACAAGGTTGTATGCCTCATCATGTAATTCCCATCCGTCAATTTGGGATGGATGTTGAACAATTTCTCTTTTGTCAGCGTTGCTTCACATTTTAGCGATGAAAGCAGTTCGGTTGATGTGACAATTCAATTCTGATTGGCATGGTGGTAGTCCGCTTGCGACTAAACCCTTTAGTTTCTGCAAGGGATTTTTTGATGTAGCCTTTGGACCGTAAACCTTTTTAAATGTCTTATACCTGAACTTGTTAATAGATGCTGATGCATCAGGTCCTGTTGCTCCGTATAGAATAGTAGTGAATGAGGAAAGCACTTTTCGATTTTCAGTTGTTGCCTTCCATTGAAATGTTGATGAATGCCTGCTGCACCAATGAATTTCTTTCCAGCTTTTTGAATGGTCGCTTTTTCCCCTTCCCTACAAAAGCTGACGTATAATCACTCCCGGTGAAAGCATAAAATCCTGGCAGAGATTCGCGCAGCAGTGGTCCCACCACTTCACCGATGGCAGTTAAGTTGGTATACCTTCGCGTATTTGAACCAATGCCACCTGTATCTATCCATACTGTTGCAGAAAAAGTTGGTATGTGGCACATGAGAATAACGGCCACGTCCGTGTCACTAGCACGCACCACAATATTGCTGATCGATGCATTATCCATTCGCTTCGCCCGAAAGCATATCATGGTATCGGCTTCTTCATGATTTGTGACCATGTCCTCAAAAAGTTCACGCACCATCTTAGTAGTAAGCCCGTTCCCTAGCGAAGGACAATGTGCAGCGATGAGTCATCGCTGATGAGTCATCATGCTGACTCAGCTCCCCCTCCTGTCTGGAAGGTCTTCGCCAAGGATGTGATGGAAAAGATCGCACCGAGAGGAGGAAACTGTTCCATCCTCCCCCCTCCAGTGAGGTTGTGTGGTGTTGGTTGTTCACGTCTCCGGTGAGGAAAGGGCAGGTGTTGGACGTTTTGGGATGAGAAAGGTCATATTTCGGCATGAAGGAGTGTCTGGATGGACAAACAGAGGGCGGACTCGGATTCTACGTGAAATTTTGGGTTAGGAAGGTTGTTTCCAGCTCAATCGGTAGAAAGAGTGCCAGCCCCCCCTCCTGTCAAACTTCCAACTTGGGTGGAAGTGATTGTAGAAAGTCCTGTGATAGCTCATGTGAAATCTAAGAGTGAGACCAATACAGTGGAAAGCATCGTTTGTGTAGGTTTTCCTTGGTTTAGAGAGGAGGGTGACTTGAAAATGTCAGGAATCTCCGAAAAACGACAGCGTTAGAAAGGGCAGGTGTTGGATGTTGTGGGATGAGAAAGGCCCTGTTTCGGCATGAAGGAGTGTCTGGATGGATAAACGGACGGCAGATTCGGATTCTACGTGAAATTTTGGGTTAGGAAGGTTGTTTCCAGCTCAATCGGAAGAAAGAGTGCTGACCCCCCTCCTGACGGGCAAGCCAGCGGGCAGACTTGGATGGAAGGTTTTGGGAAACAGGAGGAAAGTCGACTCGGAGGTAGGAGTGGAGAGACTTCTGATATTTCTCGACCGACTTCTCTCGACTATATAAGTAGAGTCTGTACTTGTGGGAGTCAGTTCAATCGCCAGTCGAGGTCGAGCTCCGATGATAGCATTGAAAATCTCTAAAAACCGGGTTTCCGTAGGACACCAAGGCAGATTTTTCGATGGCCGCACTCACCTAAGGTGTCAGAGTGAGTGGAGAGCCAGGAGATGGCCTAGTCTCCAGGCCATAAAAGATTCCAAAACTTTAAAGGCTTGTAACTTTGCTTCTACAAGTCCTTTTGACTTGATTCAAAAAAGGTTCGAGAGGTCATGATTCAGGTCAAGTCAAAGACTACCAGTATTTATAAAATTTCATAAGTAGTGCTAAAAAGTTGAAAAATTAAATTTCGATATTTTTTTGTAGGTTTTCTGGGATTTTCGACCCTGCTGAAGTCAATGAAGATATGTATAAGTGCGTACGAGCCAGTCTTCTCATGTCTTTACATTATACAAGCGGCTTTTTACTGAAAGCGAGCATGGTACGGAGAGTTTCGCTGTAATATTCCAATGACAGGGTGTTCCTTCGGGACGGCGGATGATGCCGCAGTGATAAGCGTGACAAGGGAGTGTGACATATTTTCGACCGAAGCCTCCGGGGCAACTCATGTTGGGCATTTGACGTAGTTCCCGACGTAGCACTTTGAACGCCAATCGGCTGAGTCCTAGCTATCTTGTCATGGGTGGCTACTAAACATCTCCATTGCAAAACGCTTGTGAATCACGGCTTGCTATCCCTCTCCACGGCTTGCTATCAAGTCATTGACGGTGCAAGTCACGGAGACTTTCGGTGTCATACCTCCTGTTGGTGGGCGTTCTTTCGAGACAGCGGTGAAGTCTGTAGCGATGAGTACTGCACGGGACGTGGGCAATGGTAATCCTTGTGAAACTTATCTGCGTCATGTTTCCAAGTCGTTGCCTTTCGTCTCAACGTTGTACTCTGACCGCCAGGGCGACATTTGGCTATCTGCCACAGAATGCCTCATAAAATCTCCATTGCACTTGTCTCACATTAGTTGGCCATACATGCGAGAATGAACCATGAGTTCTGCTTGCCTCTATCACCGAGGATAAATTAGATGGAATGAATTGGAAGGGACATTCATGCGCCACACGCAACCACAAGCTCATTTCTCTCTTCGCTAGTGAAGAAGCTCTTGTTTAGAGTAGTCAGAAAGTTCATCATGTTTTGCAAAAGCAAAGTTAAGTGTAGTCAAATAGTTTTACCGTAACACACGTTTGTGAAAGTAAAGTTTGATCATCGAAGTTTTATTCGTGAGTGTAGTCAGAAAGTTTGTCATGTTTCATGAAATACAAGTGTAGTGAAATAGATTTATTATTGAACTAATTTATTTCGTTTGTGAAGTCAGAAAGTTTTTCATGTTGTACAAAAGTTTTACTGCAACACAGGTTGATGTATAGTTAGAAAGTTTGATCATGACGTTTTAGGAAACACAAGTTTATGAAATGATAATGTAGTCTGAAAGTTTATGAAACATAAAGTTTGAACATGATGTTTTATGAAACACAAGAGTCGAAATGCAAGGTTTAGTGTAGTCAAATAGTTTTTACAACGACACACGTTTGTGAAAGTTAAGTTTGATCATTGAAGTTTATTCCGTTTGTATAGTTAGAAAGTCTATCATGTCTCATGAAATGCAACGAAACTTTTCGCGTCATAAGTAACCAGTCTTCTTGTTGGGAGTTGATTACTGAAAGCACGGTGACTGTCGATGCCCACATTTGGTAAAACCGCTGTTGTCATGTCAAACGCATGGCCAAACAAGGAAGGTCTGAATCATTGATTTGTGCTCACTGGGTATATAAACCGCGTCCTCTCTCTCAACTTCATTCCTGTCTCAAGTTGCAAGACGAACGGTGAGTGCTCCGACAAGGTCTGCTATCAAACTTTGGGTTTTAGGGTAAAGCTAGGAATCATACTCTCTAAATTTTGTTGACGACTTTATTCCAACGTTTGCTATCAAATGTTTGGTGACTTTTTCTTTTAATGCATATCAGCAAGTAGTATCCTATAAACACTTGCTATCAAATTTAACCCTATCCTTACAGAATCTTTACAATGACTAAGCAGTGCAATGCTAGGATGCCTGTCGGCTTATGCAGTTGTGACCGCATCGCACAAGGCAGCGACCTTAAAAAGCATCTGAAGGATAAAGAGGGGACGATGGGCCATCAGAGGAAGGTGATGTTGAGGCTGTGTGTGTCTTGTCGGATATGCGCGATGGGGAATGAGGCAGAGTTTCTGAAGGCTCATTTGCAGTGTGAGACTGGGAACATCGGGGAGAAGGGGTTTAAGTCATGGTTTGAAGGGATATTGTTGGGATTTAAGGAGAAAGATAAGGATGTAGCTTCGATTGCGAAGGGGATGGCTGAGAAGAGTGATGAGCATGCGACTGAGGAAGTGGAGTTGAGGGCGAAAATTAGGAAGACTGATGAGGTTAATTTGGATGCGGTGATGGAAGAATTGTTTGGGGATATAGGTGATTTGAAGGAAGAGTGGGACGGACAGGAAAAGAAAGACAGGGAGAGTCAGGAAGTGGGAAAGCCGTTGGCGGCATCATCACCTCGGAGGGATGAAGGGAACACGAGGGATGAGTACGTGAAGATGAAGGGTCGAGTGAGAGCGGTTGAGGAGACGAATAAAAGGTTATTGACGATGAATGAGCAGTTGAGGGTGAAGGTGGAAAGCTTTAAGGAGACGAGAGTGGAGTTGGAAAGGCTGAGACAGATGGAGAAAGAATGGATGGAGGAGAGAAGTGAACTGTTGAAGAAGGCGAGTAAGACTAGCAGTTTGGAGGCGAGCTTGTTGAGGAAGGATGGGGAGATTGAGGAGATGCGAAGTGTGGTGAAAGAGACAAAGGAGTTGAAAGGAATTAATAAGAGGTTGTTATCGGAAGTTGAGCGGTTGCATGAGCGTGAGAAGTGTCGAAAAAGGAGAGTATATGAGGTTCATCTTCCTCTTTTTGAAAATAACGTATGTGATGTCCCCACAATCTCCAGCGATTTGAATGAAACGCAGTTGTGTTGCGAGGGGGTTGCAGTTCGCTGCCTCCACATGACGATGAATATCAATGGAGAGCTTGATGACTTCGTCGTCAGAAAAGTTAGAAAGAAGGTTCCCAGTAAGTCTATTCAACACAATCATTTCTCCACCCCATTATCTCCTATTATTTTCCTTTCAGAGTGTTTGCAGTATTAGTGTCGGTGGACGGAGAACGCTCCATGAGCCCTCTTAAGGTCTACCTTCTAATGCAGCTAAAGCGGTCCCACGCCCGCCACATATCTTTGGATATGGAATGCAGAGGGGAAGAATAAATGATGAAATGGAATGAAGTGGGAGGGCACCCTTGCACCACATGCAACACGTCACAGACTTTTCTCTTCGGTACTGAACAAGCTCTGAACGCATAAGTTACTTTACTGTATCGCAGTCGATTGCTATACAAGTATTGAAGAAAACGTAAGTTAGTAAAATCAGCAGAAAAAACATAGGGAGACATTTTATGTTCCAAATATACTTATTTCGAAGATTGAATTCAACATGATAAACCAATGATGAATAATACTACCACGAAGTGTAACAAGTCTACCGTTTATAGAAATCAACTACATGGTATCAGTAGAGGCCCGTTACCTCTAAAGTATATTTAGTAAAAAGTCAAAAAATACTTTATTTGGTCTTTGATTTATGAACAGCCATCATTGAAACCCGTTTTACTAATAGCAATGACAATATGGTTTATTTTATTCAGAAGCAAATGATCGCCGTAACCATGAAAGTTGTCCACACGAGAAATAATCTTCCGCAGATGTCGTGTATAAAACTCAGAGGCATCAGTAACATATTCTTGTCCATAGAAACGAAATTGAAAGTCAACACTTTCCGCTTCTTCACCTTGTGGAAAGTGAATGTAATTGACATTTGCATTTAAGTGAGCCTTGATGAGACTGTCTTTGAAATAAGATATCAACTCCATAAATATTTCTCGTATGTAGTCTAAACATGGTTCCAATTCTATAATCTCCCTTTGAAACGCAAGGATGTTATCTTGTATTAAACCTCCGAAGCTCTCTTGATGAAAAAAAATCGTGCAATCATCATGTTTCAATGTATTCACTTAAGGTGTCATGGTTGAGTCTATTGCTAAACATCATTTTTGCCTAAGACGACTTCAATAACGCGTTTCAAATGTGTGTGCGTGCATCAGGAACTCTAGATCGTCTGTGATTGGACGAGAGGTCTCATCCATTCACCGCTTAGGAAAATCTTATAAAAGGCAGTATACCAGCTCTGCTCTTCACATTTATCTTTCACAAGGTGAGTGTCGGTGAGCTCCTGCCATCAGGTTGTTTTGACTTACTATCAAGTTGAATAGTCTCTTGCTATCAAGAGATTCACTTCTACTCATAAAACATATCATCGCTGTAATACCTCCTTTGCTCGAGCGTTCCTTCGGGACGGCGGGTACTGCCGTAGAGGGATAGCGTTGCACGGGTTGTTCGTCGTTTGTTAGACCGAAACCTCTGAGCCGTTGCTCATGTTGGGCGTTCGACTTCATAATCAACGTGACGCTTTCTCTCGCCAGGTCAGAGTACTTCAGCCATTCGACAAAGGTTAGTCTTTATGATATGTAGTAGAGGGAAATGTAATTCATTAGATGTAACTTCAATGATTGTTCCCATGATAAACGTTCACTAGGCAAATGAAACGATTCTCATTTTCCTTTTCAGTGATTGAAGTTTATACCTACTATTGATCATCTGCAATCGACTGTCCGTCATGGAATTTGCAAAAATTCAAAATTACCGCATATCTGCTGAGATGGAGGAGGCCACCATCGAGCAATGTAAGTATTTGTATCAAGGATGAGAATGACTCACTCTATACTAACATCATTAGGGTGGACATCCCATTTAAACGTAAATCAAGACCCGTCACCTCTCCTATTTTATTCCTTTTTAAACCGAATCGAAAATTTCATTGTGGCACTCTGCTTCTCTTTGCTGCCATTCTTTTTCAGTGCATGAATGTATTCGTAATGCGGAACTCGTCCCCCAAGGAGCAATCGGGGAAGCCTATGAGCGGCTTGGCAAGTGTAAGTATCTTTAACATCTCATGTTTAGGCTGTTTCAGATCCTCTGCAGCATTCTTGTCTCAATCTCTAATCTCTCTTTCCTCTCTACAGATTTGGCCAAGATGAAGAAATGGGAAGAAGCCGCGAGGTGGAAGTACCGCGAGGAATTTCCGGCCCTACCTTCCCGTCCATCAACCTCCACTCAAGGTCCAACTCCTTTCTCGAGCTCGGGCACCGTCATCGCCCCACCTCCACCGCCTGCTCCGCTACCTGTACCAGTCCCTGCTCCTCGCTGCCACGTCCCTCCAACACCGAAGCCAAGGACCCTACCACCCTCGGCTCGTGTCCCACTCCTACCTCCTCCGCGTCCATCGGTGTTGCGGGAGATCAATTCATTAGATGGTAAGCAACCGTGATTGGGAAATAGGGGGTAAGACTGAACCAAAACTCATTTCAAACTTGAAATTATGATCATGTTACTAATCTCTTTTTTCTTTTTCTCAACAGATCTGGCGACGGTTCTCCTGTACGGCGACGTTCCCTCCCGCCCTATCATCATCCCTGCATCGCCACCACCACCTGCAGCAGCGGCCGAACTCCCTCTCCTCTCCGTTCAGTCGGTGGAGACATTGCTGGAGGAGCAGGAAATGGAGTTTGAGATAGTGGGAGAGGAGAGTGAGATTGAAAGAGAGAGGAGCTCCGATGCCAGCGATGTGACAAGATCTTCGTCTCAGCCTACAGTTTGAGACGTCACATCGCTGGCCACGCCTGCAGAGGAGGAGCTCAGCGCCGACCTCAGCGACCCAAGTGTGAAGGTTGCGGACGCACGTTCTACAACAGTACCAACTTACAACGTCACATCAAAGGTGGATCCTGTGGCAGTGTTCACCCTTGGCAGTTTCACCCTACCAAAAGCACTGGCTAGCAAAAAGGCTGTCATCAATGTAGATTGTCAGTCCCAGTGTTTCAAGTATGCCGTCCTCTCCATTCTTCACTATGATGATATAAGTGTACATCGTGAGCGAATCACTCACTATCGTGAATGGGAGGATGAGATTAAGTTTGACGGGTTGGATGTCAACACATTAGATTTTAGGGACATCACCCAATTTGAAAAATTGTATAAAATTAAGATAGTCGTCCATCTCTGGGAGAAAGGTCTGAAGGGCGTTAGGTATAACAACCGCCAAAGTAACTTCGACCGGGTTGTCAATCTCCTCCTAGTGTAGAGCGACAACCACCCAGAATGGCATTATTGTGGCATTCCGAAAATTTCAAAGTTGTATCGCCACCAAGAAAACTATAGGGATAATTTTTATTACTGTGATCGCTGCACACGGCGTTTCACATCTAAACCATTTTTTGAACAGCATTACGAGTGGTGCTCTCGGGGTAAACTTCAAATAGAAGTCAAGCCCAAAGATAAATTTTGTAGGTATGAGGAAAACGGCAATGAGCTCAGTCCCATATGTACTATCTATGCGGACATTGAATGTTACATTGAACAAGAAGACCTAAGTCATGAGCCAGCAGCCATTGCCTGTTATGAAGTATGGCATCCATATTGTAGGAATCAAAATAAAATGCATGTGTTGCAAGGCGAGGAGTGCGTTGAAAACTTCCTCAACTTTTTAGATAGGAAAGCCCGTTTTCATCGACGGTATGAAACGGAGCTGACTAGGAAACCCATATGCTTCACAGAAGCCGATAAACTCAAATTTGATAGGACCACGAAATGTCCCCGCTGCTGTTCATCCTTTGATGATCAGCAACATAAGAAAGTGAGGGACCATTGCCATCTCAGTGGTAAATTTAGGTCTGCCTTATGTAGTAAATGTAATATGAAACTTAGACTCAAAAGGCGAACGCTCCCCGTCATCTTCTATAACTTTAAATGTTATGATGCTCACATCATCATTCGCCATGGATTCGGTAAAATGAAATCCTGGTCTTCAAAAGTGATTGCACAAAGTAAGGAAAAATTTATGTGCATCACTGCCAAAGTACAAGTCGACAAAACCGATGAGGGGAAGCCTGTCTTCTATGACATAAAGTTTCTAGATAGCTTTCAATTTATGTCTTCTTCCCTAGCCGTGTTGGCTAATAATTTAGAAACACTTCCCCTCACTCAACATTTAAGGAAAGACTATCCCAACATAAGTGAAAGTCTCATGCGACGGAAAGGGGTGTTTCCTTATAGTTATTTTAGTTCAATGGAGACATAAAAGGAGGCATCCCTTCCATCCATCGATAAATTTAAAAATGATTTGACGGGTGAGGACTGTTCGCCGGATGATTATAGGCATGCAGATCAAGCATGGTTAGAATTTGGGTGTCGCACTTATGGTGACTACATGCTTGCCTACTTAAAATTAGACGTCTATCTGTTTGGCTGACGTGTTTGAGACTTTTAGGAAAGTCACATTAGAACAGGACGCCTTAGACCCCGTCCATTTTGTTAGTCGACCGGGTCTGTCCTATCAGTCAGCCTTCAAGAAGACGAAAGAGAAAATACATTTAATGCAAGATGCAGAAATGTACACGTTATTTGAACGTGGTATTAGGGGTGGCTTAACATTTGTTAACAAACATGTTGTCAACATCACCCAAGACGTAGGATCGACCACGCATTTAATGTACATAGACCAAAATAATTTGTATGGGAGTGCACTCTCCAAGCCTTTGCCACAGTCTGACTTCCAATGGGTAGAGCCCATGATATTGAACACTTCTCCAATCCAGCACACATCATGGCACTGGGAGATGAGGCCGACATAGGTTATTTATTTGAAGTCGACCTCATCTATCCAGAATGTAATAAGAATAAGACAGTTGATTTTCCTCTCCCACCTGAATCTGGCATAGTCAGTCCAGATATGTTCTCTCCCTTTATGGAAGAACACAATAAGAAATATGAGGCGGAAAATGACTTAAAATATAAAGTCACTAGAAAGTTGTTGCTCACCCAATTGAACAAGCAGCATTACATCGTGCACTATTCCATCCTCAAATTCTATCTAGGTAAGGGGATGCAATTTGACAAAGTCCATCGCGCTATCCAGTTTAGGCAGAAGCCCTTTCTAAAACCGTATATAGAATTCAATAGTAAGAAACGGGCTGAATCCAAGAATCATTTCGAAAAGGACTTCTTTAAATTTAAGAATAATGCCCTCTTTGGTAAAACCATGGAGGATGTAAGAAAGCGCATGGACTATCGCATCGTAACTGATCCGGAAACGAGTATCAAGTTATGTCGCTCGCCGTTGTTTTGCCACCATGATGTCATTTCCGAAGACATCACTGGTTTTAAAATGTTAAAATCTAAAGTAGAACTTTGTAAGCCCATTTATGTCGGTCAAGCTGTCTTCGATCACTCCAAGTTAGAAATGTATAAGTTATTTTACTACACCTTCAAGACTTGTCCACTGATCCAACATGTGAAATTAGTCGGAGGCGATACAGACAGCTTCTTCCTAGCTTTGACAATCACTAGCCAAGTCAAGCAGGAAGACATTTTAAAATATTAAGCACTCAAGTTTGATAGTTCCAACTATCCCACTGACCATCCGCTTTACTCTACCACAAATAAAGCGAAGCTTGGCTGCTTCAAGGATGAATGTGCCGGCAAACAGATAGAGGAGATGATCTTGCTTCGTCCCAAGATGTACTCCATGAAACTAAAATCCTCAGAGCTTTCTATTAAACGGGCGAAAGGCATCTCGAAGTCAATCGTTAGGAATATGACACATAGGGACTATCGAGATGCCTTAGATTCACTTAAAATTAAAAAAGTAGAAATGACCATTTTAAAATCACAGTCGCATCAAGTCAGAACAACGACGTTTAGGAAACGAGGTCTCTCAGTTTGGGAACACAAGCGATGCTGGATGAGTGCTAACCACTCATTACCGTACGGCCATCCAGACACTCATCTACCTCCACCCAAGAGACAGAAACTTTCTCCTCCTCCGTCCGGTGATGTATGATGATGAATGCTTCCTCTCTGTTGTGGTTGATGATTTGCTTCTCCACCCCATGGCGTTTTCTATGGGGTGTTGTGAATGAGTCTCTTGTAACATGCGTCCATATTCTGATCACTTCATATCATGACTTGCATATCAACTAGTTTTCCTGACTTTGTTTTTTCCCTGTAGAGTTTCCTTCAATGACTTTGTTTTCTTCGGTGATGTGAGCCATAAAAACTTTGTTTTCTGCTACCATCGGTATTACCTATGTGTGGTGCTATGAAAATCGGCTGTTATGATGAATAACATGTCATGTACATACTGTGTCGTTTTCTTTTCACATAAAGTTGCGGTTCAAATAGGTGGGACTGACTTGGTAATAATGTCATAAGCATGTCATTGTTTGTAAGATAGGTAAAGTATAAAATATAGTTAGAATCATTTCACTGTTTGTAAAGTTAGAAATAAAGTTGACGTTTGTAAAGTTTGAAATAAAGTTGGAATCATTTCAGAGTTTGTAAAGTTAGAAATAAAGTTGACGTTTGTTCAGTTTGTAAGATAGGTGAAGTATAAAATAAAGTTAGAATCATTTCAGAGTTTGTAAGATGGGTGAAGTACAAAATAAAGTTGGAATCATTTCAGTGTTTGTTAAGTTAGAGATAAAGTTGTTGTTTGTAAAGCTAGAAAGAAAGTTAACATCCTTAAGTTTCTAACAAAGTTTCCAACGAATGTAGCATCACGAAAATTTCTTCGGCTTAGGAAACATTATACAATTTCCTGACTCATGTCTATAAATAGCTCTGACTCATCAAGTGGTAAAGTGCCATTCAGTTAGATAAGAATCTAATCAGTCTTGTTCAACCTTTTCACCGAAAAGTGTGTGGACATGTCATTCAACATCGATGGCGCCTCACGTCAGACAGCGTGACCTTTTGACCGACAAGTGTGTGGGGATCATTTCATGTCTATAAATAGCTCTGACTCATTATAAAGCGATGAACCATGTTGATGACCTTTTCACCGACAAGTTTGTGTGTGTGTGTGTGTGTGGGTGACACGATGGACATTGCCATGACTCATTCAAAACACATCATGTGATCAACACGATTCTATTAACTGTGACTCATACAGATAACGCATTAAAGATTTAACAATGTCAGCCACTTTACTGATATCTCGTAAACCAGTCGTGATACAATGTCCGTTGTGAAACACTGCAATATGTACAGGATGCCACTTCCGAATCAGAGCAGCAGGAAAGAGTTCAGTTTCATAAAATATACAGTGATTACTGGTTTTAATGTTTGCGAGATTCACTGACATCTTCAATTGAACAGACACTACTATATTCTTCAATGTCAGGGGACTGAGACGTAGTTGAGGCATGAGTGCTTGCATTTTCTTGACGACTTCGTAACACATGGACTGCATCACAAAATGAGAAAGGTTTCCTAGGACTTGGATTTTGCCGCAGCGAAAGATTTGAAGATTTCAACCGTTGCTCATGCGAATGATCAACATTTGTGGACGACCGCGATGATACACTGAATCGGGAAGATGGATGTGCAACTGTTCTAAATCTATGTCTCTTCCGAGATTCATTTCGCGCATGGCGTTGATGATGCGGATGGGGAGCATGACTCACAAATGACATGAGGGTTGAGTGAACTTCCCTTTTATACTTTTCCCATGAGGGCTTTGGAATCACGATGTAGCAGTGATCATTATGTAGAATCATCTCTTGAATGCGAATAAATACAATGCCTTCTCCTAAACTAATCACACGACAAGATTTGGACATGACAGCACGATGCAACCTTCGTAGTTGAAAGCGTTCTAGAGTTATCTGAAGTTGACGTTTCATATCATGAGATGTAACACACTGACTTTTCCATAACACATAGAGGCACGCTGATAATTTCCGCATGATCATGATTCAAACCTGAGTGAAGAGTGTAATGCCTAAGAAAGAAGGAGAGGGTGGTGTTCATGTGTGGCATGGTGAGTGTACATTTTTCTTTCTTGATAAGGTGGCCGCCTTGGTCTCATAAAGACCGATGGTGCGTTCTCAGTGTGTGTGGAGAGTGTTACTGTGGCTGATCATCATCAACATGGACATCATTTTTAAAGGTGATGGAGACAAGATAGGGAACCAACGCAAAAAACCTTCCGTCCCTGCGCGGACCCATGTAGATGGTTTGAATTTTAATTTCAAATGAGTAGAATCCTTTCCCCAAAATGGGGAGAGGTTTGCAATTGAGTAAGTCGAATTCGTTGCCCTCCTTTTCATGGATGATGAGACAGTGTCTATCCATATGAACATAGATGTATCTTCTTTCCATGACGGGAACTTGTGGCCGCTTCCCATTGTGTCGAACAATTTCTTTGGGAATGTTGAGATTTTCTTTCAGGAATGTTTCAAGAGTATTGAATTGTAACCGTGTCCAATAGTCTAACGGTACTCATACAGCGAGTCCATACTGTGTTGAGATAACCTTTAGATAATCCATCCGATGACTTGGTGTTTTTATGGTAACAAATTTTCCGTGATGAGTTATCGTTTGATTGAAAGCATTTTTACCCGATGCTAAAGTAAGGGAGTTCAGTGTACCCAGTGCGAGAGTAGAGGAGTTGATGGCTTCGAGCAACTGCATGGTTAGCGCAAGGACGGAAATGATTGCCATGAGCGCAGTCGTTCGTTTTATAACCACACCTAGCTCCAATCACATACGTTTCCCTTTTCATGTTTTCCCTGTCTTTGTTACGTGACAAAGAGTTATCACACCTGAACTTTTCACCGCGTGGGTGCAAGCCTTCCCTATGTATATACAAAGTCGTTCTAGTCCTCACAAAAGACTTTAGTGACACGCACCTTTTAGCGAACAAAGACCTATGAGCAACAAAGCAGAATGACTCATGTTACAACACGCCCGTTTTACCGCACAAAGACCTATTCATCTCCCACACCAAGTAGAATGACTCATTTACTCTAGTGCCCACCCATACTGACAAGGGTTAATAAAACGAATGATTCATTGAACTAGTTCTTATTTCATTTACACATGTTGACGATCAAACAAAGTCGTGGATGTAAACACACTCAGTTGAATCATGATATGTTTAACAACGCATGCATTTCCTTCCATCATCTCTTCCATTTTCTCCAAAATTTTCTCCATATGTCGTACATAAAATTGATCACTAAGGGTAATCCATTCTGAGCAATAGGATCCAAAACGAAGTGGTTTTTGCAAATCTTTCAACTCAATATATGCAACGAGTCTACCCTTCACAACTAGAGGTTGTAAACTCGCTATCAATCTTTTGAAAAGAGGAAGGCTTTCAGTTGCCACTACTTTTATATCATTCATCTTTACTTTAAATGCAAGTTTCCAATCTTGTAAAGATCCATCGAATCCTTGTTGATCAAAAGTTAAATGACACATGTGGTTACTTAAGGTACTATGCGTCATCATAAACGTTGTGACTATAGATTTCACATTGCTTCAATGACTTCCACTATGAATAAAACAGAAATAACAATCATGTTCCACTGTAAGTTTATTCAACATCAATCAAAATTCACAAAGCAATCAGAGAGTAGTGAATACAATTTATGAAAAGATCATCACTCATTCACAGGGAGTAAAAACATGTTCTATTTACACCCATGCTGTGGACAATAATGTAGATACAGTTCATAAACATCAAAGAGACTACAATGGCAGCGTGAAGAGAGTTTTGCAATGTAGGTAGCTTTATTTCTAGTATTACAATGTGATGGTGGTCTGTAAAGGTGATGTCTCTCACCGAAAAATACAGCCATATCAAAAAAATCATTTAATCTCTAAACTTCTTTTGATCACAATGCATATGATAGTCTTGTCTTACACAATCTACCCAACATGGTAAATATAAATTATCAATGTGCAACTGATGTGCTGCTGCTTCTCGTTCAGAATCATTTCCTAATATTTTAACAATATGAAAACCTGACAGCCATCGTTTGAAATCACCTATCAAATACGTTTCATTTACAAATCCAATATGAATCAAGTCCATGAACCAAGAAGGATCAAGTCCATGCACATGACGTCGTGACCATTCGTCTTTGTGTGGAGGACAGTAGGCAAATCTATGATATACACTAACAACAGTTTGATTGCTTTCCCTCATTGCAATAGCACTCAACTCCTGCATTGGTGTCCCCTCATTGTCTATGAAGATGACAATCTACAATATCAAAAACACTTAATTACAAGATAATACATTGAGCGGGAACTTTACAAGGATGTCTGTCCTTTACATAACAAAAGATACATACAACATGATTGTTATGTATTAATTGAATATAACGCACAAGACCGCGTTTTCCACATTCACTGCAAACTAACTGATTACAATACTTAAGATTTCTCTTTGGTGGTAACACCATCTTTCTTTGATGCACGACGACGTTTAGGTTTGATGACAGGTTCTTGACACTCTTTGACACAAGAATCAATGACTTTCTCAATGTGATCAAGACCTGTTAACTCAGGTTGATGATGAATTTGAGCAACACGCATTGAGAGTACCGGTAATCAAATTACCGTCAGATTGATGAGGTCCCACATAAACAGCAGGCACCTTAATATGAAAGGAATAAAAGCACCTAGCGTTGACAATTCTGTTTCAACTGACTGTTCAACTGTCACTCCTGAATTGACTTTACAATACTTGCTTTGCAAAATGAAGCAGTGAGTGCCGCGATACAAAGGTTTACAATGAGAAGTTTTCTTTTCTGGCCACAACTGTAATAGTTCAGTGGGAATAAGAGCCTTTTGCCTCACAACGTCTTCTAAAATGTCAAGCTGCTGACGCAACCAATTATCAATAGGTATACTCAGGTTTTGACTGCAACGATTTACTTGCTTATCCACTTTTGGTAAGTATACCGCTGGCGTTTGAAGATAGAGTCGAACACCGTTGTAGCGCACTTGTTGTTTGTAGGTGGGATAGCCGTGAATTACCTTTTCAATTTTCGGATTCCACAGCTCGAGATGATGAGGATTGAGTGATACAGCAGTAGGAGTAGGATTCATGGCCATGGCAGTCTGTAACGAAAGAATACCACTAAGTATATTCATGATCATCAGAGAAAAGAAAATCCTTAGCTTAGCAGTGACATATGAGGTGGCCCTTAAGAGGACCTTTTGCTGCGTTCACATGATTTAAAGCTTATCGCCAAAGTCTAAGTCTTCGTAATCGTCCAGTAAATTAAATGTCTTGGGCTTAGGACCCGAATTAAGTTTCAATTCCTTAAAGGACTTGAAAGTAAAGCGTCTAGGTGGTGGAGGCGGTGGTGGCGATGGTTCAACAAAATAGGATTGTACAATCATCGGCCACACACTCTCCTGCGGCTCTCTTATAAAATGTTGGTAAGGTTTAGGCCACACAGTCATAATACTTACTTGTAAATTTGAAAACAGGATTGAATCAGACAAAATTGAGACGAAGAATGGCTTGAGCAAGTCACACCCGCTATTCAAGTCAAGAGAATGAAATGAAGAGAAAATGGGGGGATGACTGCTTTTATAGGCTCCTGCGAATCCACACTTGACACTATGAGAGCCAATCAGAGAACTCCGTTTCTCCCCTGACTTCGTTGCGGCAGGGAAAAGGAGGCACGCGGAAGACTGATTCATGAATGCTTTTCCCAAATCTTGTAGTCAAATCTAGTTTAGCACATTGAGCTGAATATGAATATGTTTTATGCGACATAAGAGCAAGTTGGATCCATGCTCATGAAATGAATCTAGTCGAGATGCAATTTTCGCCATGTGTCGCTGATAGAAATCTTTAGGATCATGTATCGTCTCTGCAGAATAGGATGCAAAATGAAACACTACATGTTCGCCCGCATGTTCATCAGTCACTTTCTCAAATTTGATCTCTGCAAATAATCGTCCTTTCACATCTTTATTCATCAAACTGTCCATGAGCTGTTGGAAAACGAAGTAACCTTTAGCGATAGCAAATTCTAAGTCGGCCTTTTCATGATCAAATGAGATGATGTAGTCCCTAATCACACCTCGAAGACTTTGTTGATGAAAACGCAGTGAACAAAATTCATTCGTAAACTCTACTGCATCTGTCATCTTTCTTCCTATCGCATCTGAGACATAGCATGAATGACACAGTTCTAACAAGATTTTGCGGTCGTTTAGAATGAAACACTGTCTAATGTTGAACGTTTGTCTCGTATTTTCATGAGAAGAGAATGTTTGCTATCGAAAATGTATATGTTTGCGTATTTATGTCACTCCCACGACCCTCAAAACTCATCTATTCAGGTGTAAAATGTCACGCTGATTCCAAATCTGGTCTCAGTTTTCTCATACGATGCGACGTTCAAAAGTTAGAGACATTTTCATAAAATTTTAACTCTGTCGTTTTCGGAGATTCCCAAAATCTTAAAGTCACTCTCCTCTCTAAACCAAGGAAAACCTACACAAATGATGCTTTCCACTGGATTGGTCTCACTCTTAGCTTTCACGTGAGCTATGGCACGACTTTCTACAATCACTCCCACCCAAGTTGGAAGTTTGACAGGAGGGGGTGGAGGATCAGCACTCTTTCTTCCGATTGAGCTGGAAACAACCTTCCTAACCCAAAATTTCACATAGAATCCGAATCCGCCCTCCGTTTGTCCATCCAGACACTCCTTCATGCCGAAATATGACCTTTCTCATCCCAAAACGTCCAAAACCTGCCCATTCTATATTAAGGCCAGTCTAGTCGTAGGCCTGCGTCCATGGACTTCGTCAATTCAAAAAGTATCACATATGGCAGGTCTAAGCGGCAAACCCCCGATGCAGCTTTGGGTTAAATTGCGTACGTTTTTAACTCTAAAGCAGGCTATTGAGATTGGGATCCCAATGGAAATTCTCATTGGGATTGGGCTGGAAATTCATCCTAACGGCAAGCCTGGAGATCTGCCACTGGGCAAATCTGCGACCAAACATTGAGAAGGACTCTGGCTGGGATTGACAGGTGTTCATAGACGACCTGCCGACATCTTGTTTCCAGACTGCAGTTTTGGATGACCGGAAGCGATTGACCTCACGTAGCACACCCTCTTGCTTCTAACAATGCTTCCGTAGCGAATACAACCGTAAGATCTTTCCTTGACATCGTTAAAAGTCGCAAGCACTCCTCAAAAGACTCGAAGTGTGCAGAACTCGGGTGCAGATGTCTACCACTGGCGTGTTATGTTTTTGAAGAACGAGGAGAGGAATGAGGGAAGGAGTCGAGAGAGATGTTTTTTCACGAATTGGTGGGAAAATATCAATGCACAGTGGATCCAGCTTTTCCGAACTTAATTTCCAGAAAGTTATTGGTGGCTTTAATGCGCTGCAATACCCAATCGCTTTTGGCCCACAAGCAATGCACAATTGGGAAGGAAGAGCTCGCCATTGCTGGCAAGCATTTTAGGTTCTGACACAGATTTTTTTTCTAAATGTTGTGTGCATTTTTTATCTGTAGGGATTGCTTTTAAGTAATACAATGTTTTGATAATTTCTAGCTTTTAAAATTCCATTTTTGACTTTTTATACTAACTCTTTGAACTTCTGTAACTTGCATAGTAATTGTCTTTGGAAGTTGGTGAAGGCAATCCGAGGCAGAGAAAGTGAATAAGACGAGAAGGTTCACGCTGTATGCCACACACAGAGAAATTCGACACTGACCATTCATCCTTGCGCACTCGCAAGTCTGCTGGCGAAATCATTTTGCGCGTGCGCGTTTTAGCATGTGTCAGATAGGAATTTCTCACTGAGTTGGCAGTTGAGTTGTTATTTATTACGTTATTTCTTTGTTATAAGGTTAAGTAACAAGAAAAGGGGTTGGCGGCTTTGCCGTGCAAGGGGCTGCATTAGCAACGAGGAAGACAAAATCTCAAGAAATGGTGCAGAACCCTTAGATCTCATAGCTTTCCATCTGTTCCGAAATGTAAGAATCTGCATTTTAGTTCATTTCTAAAAATGCTAATTGAAAAGATCTAAAATCTGAACAATATATCCTATATTGGATGTACATCTATACATTATAAGACCAGAGCAGTGCAGACAGTAGAAGCCCAGTCCCGCTGAGAGAAGCCTGAAGGCCAATTCACATTTTACACAAGCATCGAAAGAACATATCGCAATAAAAGTAGGCTATATAAAAAAAGGAGTCATCCAAGGTCTAAACTAATTTATTCATTTACATATATATGAAGATCGCTTTAGTAAAGAAAAAAAGTACATTACATCGTATAATGCAGTTAGATCGATTCAGGATAACAGCCAACATTTGTAAATAATGGTAGGCAATTTGATATCCTATCTCCCGCATTTTTTAGAATATTATATTCTTACTCACTTTTCTTACATATTTCGGTGATGTATTCCACTCTGTGGCACCGGAAAAGTCAAAATATTTTGACCTAGGCTAGTTCTGTATTCATGCCCTTGATAACGTATGAGGAAGAAACGCGTCGGGATCGTATATACATTTTTAAACCAATAAAGCAGATTTGTCTTAACGAAGGGAGCGACTGTCTTTTATTTAACTGTAGCTAGCTGATTGTCTAGGCTCGGAGAATAATTAGAATTCATAAACATTAATCCTTACTCTAATCTGTCAAAATTAAGTCATTTTCTAAACAGAACCAAATTTTTGCATTTCAGGGTTTTGAGGTGGAGACGCCCTCCGAGACTTCGCATATTTCTAAGCATACAAACCCTTGCAGTAGGGAGTTCTAAAGAGGGGTATTCGATGGACTGACAGAGAAGTCAAGACCTTCTAATAAGAATATGAAACCTTCTCAATTTCTCAATTTTGAATAAAAATGCGAAAGAGAGGGCATTTTCAATCTATAATTCCCGACCTTTTGGTAGCTGCATGATGGTTTCATTGTTCAGAATTCTAAATGAAATTATTAAAAGCTGATAAATGTTGCCAGTCACAAAAATCTACGATAGATAAATCAAACCAAAGTCATTTCCTACTTGTATTAGATGAAATCTTTTACTTATGTTATGATTTTTTCTTATGCTTGAAATATACATGCTGATATATATAATATAATGATAAATGAGTACTTGAAATAATTTTCAATGTGCATGCTTGCAATGCCACTGTGCTGTTCTCATTATTATACACAGATCCGACCGAGCTGCGATACTGCGATACGGCCGCAATTACATGACGCCGAGAGAAACACGCGTGCGCAGATAAGGGAATGGTGACGCCGTGAACCTTCTCTGCCACAATTATTTATCTTCTCTCAAATCTAATTTTTTAGTAGTGAGAGAACGTTGTTGGCATTGGTTGTTGGTGTTTAAACATGAGTATCAGAAGAATTTCCACTCGTCTCCTGATGTTGAGGCGCCTTCAATAGTCATAAGTGGAACATCATCTTGGCCACTTCAAATCTTTTGGGGATAATATGAGGCGAAGGACTCTTAGAGCGCATAGACGATGTGAGGGCACACATGTTTACAAAGTCAATGTGAGAATTCCAACTCATCTGATTACACCGAGTATCTGCAATGATCCACGATTTTCAAATTACATGTAGGCAATGCAGCATGCAAGGGTTGCTTATGTTTAGGGATCCACAGAAGCTTTCAACTTTTTTCAAGTTGAGAGTTAAACCAATATTTGATGCTCAGTTTAACATTTTATTGTGTTCATTCATGACTGTTGGTACTTTGTCTGCTAGAATAGGTATTACGAACGTACATTTGTTGCCTGTGAACCAGTACTCGAGCTCTAAGTGTGGCTCTCGTTTCACAATGCTTGACAAACGGGACATGTCAATACATAAATCACTTTTTTAGCATTGCAGTTCATGTTGGAGTTTATGTTGAAAACTCTACCGCTTAAGTTATAAGAGGATCCTTCTGTAATATGAACACACGTGCGACATGTTTTATAATAGTACCTATAGTGACCGAATATGCATCATTATTTGAGAATTTTGATTTGCATAAAATACGTTTAAGATTTATCGGTTCATATAATTACAACATATAAATAGCACATACGGATTTATAATACTATAATTATGCACATTAATTATAAATATGCATATATAATTCATTGCGAGACATACATGCAAAATGCAAATATGTCATTGTTTAATACTGTTCCTATTGAGTTGATAGACTTGCAAATGCAGTCATAGGTAATATATGACGATGATGACAAATCATTCGTATCTAATAATTAGGTATATTCGTAAATTCTTCAAAATGACAGTGATGCCTGTGGATACCAAAATTGTTTTCTCATGCTAGACCAGGGAATGATATATTTTTTTGCAGATGCAACCTAAATTTCCCATTTCGCCTTCTCCATTTAACAATTATTAGCTCATGACAAGCTGGGAAGTATTACTGATAGTGAGCAGCAGCATACAGACAAATTGCGGAAAAGTCGTTAAAAATTCTGATTACTTTTTCCCAGGAGTTTGTGTTCCACCTGGGGACATTAGTATTGCTTTGTATGCTTGCCGCGACAAAGCACAACTTCGTAATGCGGAATTTTAAATGATAAAGAACTTAATTAAGATCGTAAATAATTCAAATTTATGTAGTTTTCTTCCCAGTTGCAGTTTTAGTGCATCCATACACTTTTACTTTTTAAGTCTTTCCGCACACACAGTTCTACAATTCTTCTTGGGCATCTCCTTGATATATCGAGAAGTTCATGCAGTAGACCTATGCATTAAGCATTTAGAAATGAATGAAAATTGACTTTTTGATTAATGGTGCAAATAATGTAAATCACATCGTGATCAATTTGAATACTTGCGTCATGTCAAAGTTCAAAGTTTTAAGCTCAATTCACCATTTGGTTTTCAATGCTTCTTGCTGCACATGGTCATTTTACGCATTCAAAGGTGAGTTATGGTGACAATACAATTTTGCCTTATCTTGAAATGCAATATTATTGTTCATGAGCCAGGTAAGAAAAAGGGATAGAACTGACGATCAACATTTGAAGATGCTAGTCATGCCTCTACACCTTTTCTGTTTGACTTCTCTACTTTCTCTTTGCACATACAGACTGCATCCTTAGATGTTAAAACGTGAAATCCTTTAATTTGCTAATTCTAAGAATTCATTAAATTCTAGAATTAGCTAGCTAAATAAATTACTCTGTAAATGAGCAAATATACATGTCTCACGTATTTTTTATTGATGGCAAACTTTGCGTATGCATGAGTTACACGTCTCAACGCCTGCTTGTAAGTGCCCTTGCGGCCATCGCTTTGCGTTTTCTGCATATTTCAGAATTAATATTACCACTTATTCCAAATTAGTGGATTTCGCAACAAAAACTTTCAAAACAAAAAATCGTTTTTTTGCTGCAACAAATATACACATTTCTCACGATTATGTCAAAGTCATTAAATGGATATGCTTTTTGCTGCTTTTTGCTGAATTCTCAACAATGGGGCCAAGATTCATTCATTTAAATATTCTGATATGCAATCTTGTAGTCCCAGACGTTAACATCAATGAGGTATTAATTAAGTTTCACTGTAAGAAGTGCTTTCATCGTGCATGCATGTCATAGAAACAGCCGAAATAACGCAAATTTACCGCTAGCCGTATAGATTAAAGAATTTGTACATTCAAAAGTTGGTCTAATTATAGTCAGCATGCATTGCCTAATCCTAGCTGACAGCGTCAAAGCCGAACTTAAATGGCGAAGTTATCGTAATTCCCGGACAATGTCGAAATGTGCACTGCGCATGGCGATATTTAAGTACATTCAGTACATTCAACTCAAAGCCGATGAACAATCATTTAATAGTTTCATGCTTGACCGTCAATATCAAATTTTCAATTTTCAACATAAATTTTTGCGTTCATTTTAATCAAATTCATATTTCATTCACTGATTCCATATGCTTATGTGAGCTTACTTTTTATAAATCTGTTGATTAAAGATGGTGTTAGAATGTCAACAGATGCTGGAAACATAACATGTGTTTTGATTTTCACATCTTCTCAACATGCATGGATATAGGTGAGTCAGACATGGTAAATTGAATGTTTTCAGAATTTGTCTCCACTCTCCAGCAAGCCTAGGTAGCATCCCATATATTAATGAATGAGAATCATGAATTCTCAAAATTGATATGAAACAGCCCACAATAATTGAATATTGTAATCCAACCTTGATTTGCGGTAAAATTGTACACTATTTGGTTTTCCTCTTTTACTAAATATAAGTTTGCTGTTAGACAATACCGTGTGTACAACAGAAAATCATATACTCGTATTGAGGTAAGACATATAGCATGAATCTTCCATTCTCGTTTGACTTAACTTGAATATGTCTTCATAGCAAATGAAGAGCTTATCAATCGCAAATTATCTTCGTTTAACCCATTTGAGCCCACGGTCGTCATTTGACGGCCAAACTTTAATTCCCACTGCGATTCTATTGAACGTTGTCATGCACCCAAGGTCGGAATGTCTTCATTGCACCCAAAGTTGGATCTTTGGCTTTGTTCAATCTTTGGTTTTGACAATTTTAGGGGGTACTGTACATACTCAAGATGTTGGAAAAACCCCATGATTTAAAAATTAACCCTAACAATTTTGTATCTGTCTAATGAAGTTTCTATAAACCATTAAAACAATTGAAAAAACTATAATTTGAAAATTGTGAGCTGCTCGAGTAGGCTACATTTTCTTATTGGTTCACACCAATTATGAGACATATTCACCATTAGTTGCGGTTCAATTAAGCACAGCACATCTGTTCCACATAAATGAAATATGTCTGATGGCAAGCTAAATTTCTCTTAAATCATGACGTACATACAATGCGGAGATCTTCCAATCATTACATTCATCAAATATTATCTACATACTTTTTACACGAACTGTCATTGCACAGTATGCCATAACACTTGTCTATACAACACATCATAAATTTATGCCATTGTTGACATCCTAAACTTCAATATACTACTGCTATCAATATACAATTGCATGCTACTGTCATTATTCTGGTATACGCCTGTATAAAACATTCACTGTTAGAACTGCATGTGCCACTGTTTTACTATAAAACAACCGTGCCATAGCTGTTAATTTTATTCAGGTTTATTCATATTACAAATAGAAGATTGTCGGACCTGCATGTATGTATATGTTATGACACGTTCCACAATCATAATAATTGCAAATCATCTTATATTGTTAAGTCTTTCCAATAGATAAAACATGAATATTTGTAATGAAAGATTATTACAAATTATTACAAGATTATTATGTAAAGGATGCGTATTGGAAATGCGTGTAGAGCAGAGGTTCCCAACCTGTGGTACGAGGCGATCGTCTAAGACCTCAAGTGGTACTGAGACATTAAAAGGTTGGGAACTACTGGTGTAGAGCATACAGCTCATTTGCAATCAGGCTATACGTAAATGCGACATGTACAGAACTCTTGCAGTAAATTATATTTGCTTTGTAGTGTTAGTGCATGACATTCTAAGATCACTGATTGATTTGTATGCAATGCATTTTGAGAACTCGCAAGTTTAACAATGCGTCGCTGACACTTGAGTCTAAATTTTTAAATAAATCTTGTAAAAAATGTATGCTTCTTTAAAACGATGGCCATGGGTTTAATCTTGCGATGCACCCTAGTTTTTATGTTGGTCTCAGATATGCACAAAATCAAGACTTGATCCAATATTGCTATATCCATGTTTGTGCATATTTATCATGTATTTATTAGTCCAAATTTATTATCAATTAAAAATCAAAGTTAAAACAGGAATACAAAAGTTTTAACAGTTATTTGTTGGATACAAACTATGGACCTGAACCTATTGGAGAGAAACAGAAGATAAAAATACGTGTACAAAGCAGTAACAAAAGCTAATCCTAAACATATGCGTGTTCTAGCTCAAAGCGGCCAATGGGAGGTCTTCGTTTCAGGATCGCTTGAACGTTCCCTCGTACGAGAGTCACTGAAAGCAGACCATATATTGACTCTCTGCATTCTGAAATCTTGGCATTTGTCTGAGTTGAGAGTCTCTGTACGATGCGCTCTATAAAAGTCATAGCTTCCTCACCGAACCCTCCATATGCACTCATTGCAAACGGGAGGCAAACCCATCCTAGTTCACGACATTTTTCGCCATTTTTAGCGACCTTCCGTGCCTCTGCAGCTCTCAGCAACTCATGATATCATGTATGTATATATGTTTGCAAAATGCATAAATCAGTGGTATGCATCAGATTTCCAAGAGCTCCTAAAAAAGTGTTGACTGTCATTGTAATTTCGTCATTTTCTAGAAAAGGGCTGACCGTTTGACAATCTAACAATTATACGTATTTGAAAAGAGCATGTCAAATTACATGGACATAGGGAACTGTCGACGAAATAGTTTGGATTTTTTAAACGAGCCCCAGAATGCAGTTTCGGTTTGGTGTTTGCCATTCTGAATTTTCAGAGTAGCAGTTAACATGCCACTATCATGAGAAATGTCCAAGTCGGTATCCATGAGGCTATCGGCAGAACTGACGCTTGACGGTTGATCGAAGTCACCAATTCAATCCATCATGTGTGTGCCTCTGAAATATACAACTTGCCTTCTGTCCGTCTGCATTCGGGAGAATTTTCTATCAGATTGATTTGTGCAAATATTGCTGGGACTTTGTTAAATAGAAGTCACACGCATGTGAGAGGCCGATATCAAATTCTCTTGCCGCAGCGTGGTCCATCTACCACGGCTCCGGCTCCAACTCTCCACCACGTCTGTGGGCGGCTCTGACCCAAGACCCTACGACAAGTTTCCCTCGGGCCCCAACACGAAACTACTAACCCTACACAGAATGATGTACGCCCGATGGGTACCTCGAAACTGCACATAAGTCGAGGTTTACTTGGTACCTCTTCTAGTCAGACAATATCACAGAAAGCACATATATATCCAATGGGAGCATGCTGAGGTTTTCGAGAAAATTACTTTTGTCTGTGTTTTCATTGATTAAGTGAGAAGTAGCACCTCTAGGTCATGCAATTCATACTGTTCATACTCAGATTCATCAAATCGTCGTTTTGTCGTAAAACACAGTATCTTGATTAAGTTTTAGGTGAAACTTGCTAAGTCTTTCAATATATTTTTTGCACATTCCATTGATCGAAGGCATAAACACATACAGGAAAGAAAAATGACTACCACGCTAAAAAGCATGACTTACGAGTATGTGACTTAGCCAGTGCTTCCTGCTTGAAACTTTGTATGAAGCATGAGTCGCAGATGGAGCTATGAAAATTTTCTCTATTTGTATGGGACTGATAGAAGTCTCTGATTTAGTCCCTACCACTACCACTCTTGGCGCTTAATCAGAAGCGAGAACAAATATTTCATTCTTCCTAAGTGAGGCATCATTTATTAGAAAGAAGTATTTTAGTCAGACAAATCGAGGTATTTTAGTTAGTGAACGGGTTTTAAAAAGCTTCAATCCGCACACTGTTGGACATACATGTGCACATTCTTTTTATCGTGTCTGATAAGAAGATGAACCGGGTAGAACTCGGCAGACGCGCAGATTCGTAACATCCATGGATAGGGTGTACTGCATTCTGTGAAAGATCAAATTTTAGCCTCGTTCCCTGCAGAAACAGGTGCTGCCGGTCGGACGAGATGATTCAACCACTCAGCTGTCAGGGCTCCAATATTCATCAATCAAGTGAAACGCATTTCCACATTGAACTAAAATTCTTTTTATACCAAAAATTCTTCCTCAGAAGTATCTTAAAGTATTTCATTGTGAATGAGACACTTATAAGGTAATTGAGAACTTGATATGACGTCTTTAATATCTATGCCTCACTATGATGATATCTATGACCTCTTATATATCTATGCCTGATTTATTTTTCAAATGATGGTCAGAAGATTGTCGGCATAGAAATCTGCCTGCCTTGATGCAGTATAGCGTCATTGTTCACTGAGAATTCGCTTGAAGCAATTTGAAAACTTTCAAAATGATATCAACTTTAAAACGAGTCTACAACTTTCAATTGAAGTCAGACAGCTTTCATCATATTTGAAGGTGAGTGAATTAATGCTTCTTTGATAATTTCTGTATTCTTTGCATAGTTTCCTCATGAATCATTTTCTAAGATGGAATGTTCAATAAGCAATATTGATATCAGTCCATTGAATTCAAGTTGATGTGGGTTGGACCACGTGGGTCCAACCCACCCCAATGACCAAGAAACATTGATATCAAGTTCAGTTTTCTTCATTAGGACGAATACTTCATGATACTAAAATAATTTTGTGAGAGTCCCAATCATACTTTCTACCTTGCATTCCGTTCCTTGCAGGACCTGATTCAAAAATTGGATTCGAAGGAATGCCTCGAAAGAATATCCGGCTTACATCTCGTGGATTAACCTATGACAAAGATCAGCTGCTAACTGCTACATGAGCAGTCTTGGAAGGCATGCCGATTGGGTTGGCTTTTGCAAGAACATATGTCTGCTTCCTCATTCGTCATATAGGTTACAGCCTCTGGATCAGGGAATGCGGAGTCCTATCATTTTGATAGGACTCCGACTCCGGGTAGCAAGCATGTAAGCCTAGTTCTAGTAACCTACTCATAGGTCATTATAGACTTACCTGAACCTGATTTTAGTTTCGCTGGTACTGGTGGCAATTAATGAAATCACTGACACTGCCCTCTCACAAGATTGAAAAACTGACACAGCATATTTCATTGATATCATTCTTTGCATGTGGAAAATACTTAATAACAAAGGTACAAGTGCTTTCATATATTTAAATGATTCTGATTTATCGCGGCATGTTCGGAGGTCTATACCATATATCTTTCGAGACAATATCGATGGCTGCAAAAGTTCGCCGCTTGCAATTACTTCACGATTTAGACATTCTACATACTGCGCTGCCTGACTACGCTTTAATAATTCGGGCTGCTGTAATTCAGACGTAGCAGAAAATGAGGTGGAGGACATTGATGAGATTCACAAAACTATTGATGACATAACCGAAGAAGAATGTAACTCATTATTTTTCATTGTCCATTGTCTTTGTCTGTTATTTCTGTCCTAAAAATCCATGATATATTGCTATATCATGTCAGGGACTGCTAAGAGATCTATGTAGCTATATATATCTTTGCAGGGGGGCACTGTACCAATAGATAGATATAGTCAATACGAGCATTCTCTTGCTTCATCAGCAATTTAGGATCCTCCAAGCAAAAGAAAATGAATAAAGAACCTTAACAGATAATAAACACAGTATAGGTAATGAATACACCTTGAAAGCCACAATTTTCGAGAAATTGTATCGATTTCTACCCTTAGAACTAATTGCAAAAGTTCATGTCCAATCGCGTGATAAAATACGATGCCCAGGTAATGGATGACATGATAAAATTTGTCAAAAAAAGTTTCCTGTACTGCACATCCTATACCTATTATATACGGATCCAGAAAGAAAACACATTTGATACCAAAAATCGTGAATTAATTTTCTGGCATTTTTGCAATTAGAAACGAAATAAGTATGTATATATGATTTCGATTAAGAAATCAGTAAATATATTATCTAAAATCAACTTTGGAAGCCATACAGCTGCTGCTTTTTTCTTGCATCTGATTTTCTTGTTAATTATGCCGATGATTTGAACAGTAGAATCAACCTTTTACAAACATGATCTTGATTTGTCAACTGAAAAATGACGCATGAAATTGATAATTGTCACATAGGTAATGTTTTAACCAAAGTGTTTGAATATGTCAAGTGTGGAAACTCCCTATTACTCTACTATATTTTAAGCGGCGACAAATCCGCCATCTCGTTTCGCCGAGATGATTTTCAGATATTTAAATTCATCAATTTCAAGAAGTCGCTGTGGCTAAAATATTTGGTGACAACTTCATTTTTCTAGTGATTCCGACATGAAATTTATTATTTTATTCATACTTGCTACTTGGTGCCGTCCAGTCGCGTACGACTCTTGGCGACGTCATACTGGATCCTTCTCCATGCAAAGCGGTCTCTTGCCTCCCGTGTCATTCGTTCCACCGCTTGTCCTGTAATGGTTTTCAGTCCCTCTATTCACTCGGTTTTTGGTCTTCCTCTTCGTCTGGATCTCTCTGTGGTGCCGAGCATGATGTCTTTCTCGAGGGACCCATCAGCGCTCGCGTGACATGTCCAAAATAATGTAGGCCTGCAGTAGTGATCTTAATTTGAAGCGGCTTTACCATTGGCAGTTGTCGTAAAATCCACTCATTGGTCTTTCTTGCCGTCCAGGTTAAACGAAGTAACCATCTCCAGCACCAGTGTTCAAAGGCATCTACACGCTTCCAATGTGCTTTCAGCAAATTCCACGTTTCGACACCGTACTGGAATATCGGGAACACTAGTGCATGCACCAGTCTTATTTTGGTCGATCGAGATATGCCTCTATCTTTCCAGACCTTTGAGAGTCCCATCATGGCCGATCTACCCAATGCGGCACGTCTCTTCAATTCGTCCACACGTCCATTCGCAGTGATTTTGCGCCGAAGACCACAAAATTGTCCACTACCTCCACGTTCTCGCCGTCAAGCTCGAAGCTAGTAATCGAACGCGTCGTCATAATCTGTTCAGTCCTGACAGTGGCCGATTGGTCTACATGTAGATCCCGCATCACTGTGATAAGATACACGGCAACGCCCATTTCCTGAAACGTGTACCATAGTCTCTGATGGTCGACACAATCAAATGCCTTTTGGTATTCAATAAAGGCCAACATGATGACTTACTGTTTCGCGAGTGTTTTTTCCATAATCGCACGTAAATTAGAGATGTGGTCTCGTGTGCATCTGCCTCTCCTGAAGCCAGCTTGTTCTTGTGGAAGTTGAGGAAGAATGTAGTGTTCGATACGTGTCTGAATAATTTTCAGCAGCACTATACTCGCGTGCGGGATCAGAGCAATCGTGCGATAATTACCGCATTCTTTTTGTCACCTTTCTTGTGCAATGGGACGACGACGGAGGTTTTCCAATCGTTTGGCCACTTTTTCTACCTCCAATTATTATTACAGAGATGGGTCACGACTTTGATGATTTGTAATCCTCCTGCTTTTAGTAATTCTGCTGGTACACTGTCGCATCCTGACGATTTTCTGTTGGACAGATCCTTAATAGCAGCTTACACTTCGGTCTCCAGCATGTCTGGTTCGAGTTGGTAGTCGTCATCACTTATGAAGAGATCAGTGAGATTTGGATCCCGCTCAAGAAAGAGTAATACTGCACACCACAGTTTTACACGCATCCGTTGATAAATAGCGTCGGATAAGGCGCAAGCGGCGCAACTCACAATTTAAAACACGAATCAAGTTGATAACGTGACACGATGAATCGAGGTTTCGATCGAATGATAGATAGTCCGGCAGCCAGAACGAGTTTCTGCAGGGAACGAGGCCGAAAATAAGGCTTTCACAGAATGATGTACACCCTATGCCTACTACGAATCGGCACGTCTGCCGAGTTCTAGTGAGTTCCTCTTCTTGTCAGTCAGAATCAAAGAAAAACACATGTAAATCCAATGGGACGCAGATTGCAGGTTTTGGCTAAAATGAAATTTTGTATGTTTTCTCTGATTAAACAAAAAGTACGAAGCCCAGTGTCACAATTTTTGGCATGGAGTGTCTTCAGGTCATTTCCTTTCATTTTCATGCACCCCTGTTTATAAAGCTAAACACATTTAGATTTGGCGAGCCTCTTAATGTCGGCTAACACAAGCTATTTGAGCTACTTTATCCACATTCAACCACATTCTCACATACATCGCCAATCAGAAGCATGATAATAGCACAATCACGTCATAGGAAATGACCTGAAGATATCCCATGCCAAAAATTATGACTCTGGGCTTAGTACTTTTCGTTTAATCAGAGAAAACATACAAAATTTCATCTTAGCCAAAAACTGTAATCTGCGACCCATTGGATTTACATGTGTTTTTCTTTGATCCTGTCTGACAAGAAGAGGAACTCACTAGAACTCGGCAGACGTGCCGATTCGTAGTAGGCATAGGGTGTACATCATTCTGTGAAAGCCTTATTTTCGGCCTCGCTCCCTGCAGAAACTCGTTCTGGCTGCCGGACTATAGAGTAGAATGGGGTAAGACAGCTAGGTACTACAGCGAGATTCGACTGTTCAGGAACTATCGCGCTTCTTTCTGCCAGATCTTGCCATTATTAATTATTTCAGTGTATGCACTAGTTACATGGACAAGGACTTCAGCTAGAAATTCAGAGAAAATCCTATGTTCTTCAACTTTCAAAAAGTACCAAGGTCTTACCATAGGTGCGTACCCTGGGCGCAACCTACTCCCAACTTTTAAAATTATGAAATTTCTTAAGGAAAGCTTGTCTATTAGGCCAAGTAATATGGTCATATAGTAAAACCAAAACAACTTGTCTTCCAGCTATTTACTCTATAACATACTGGGGCCTATAGAACAAGATTAGGTCGAAACACTGGACTTATCAGTGAAAAACATAATTCACAAATATAACTTAGCAGATTGCCGTCAGCACATTCCTCATGCGCTCACTGACTGCATTGTATACACCGACTGTATCCACTTTTCATGTGGTTGGCTATTCGAATACATTTCGTTGCATGCAATGCATACGCATTATGAATCTTCTCTTGGGACTGACTTGGTCTTCTTCAGTGTACGAAGACCTAGTGGCAGACGATATAGAGCTACTTTCTTTTTGGCCTGTAGGTGCTGCTTATTTGGAGATGACGTGAGGTTTTGCACTCTCTCTGCTGTCCGCTTCCTTGGACGCTGTGGTTCTAGTTTTCATAGCTGACGTCTACGCGCATGATGCTTGTGATTCCATACCCAACTCACGCGATCATAAAGCAACTGCACTGATTAAAGTTAATCCGTGCCCATAGACAGCAAAGAAAAAGGTCATGAGTTTGACTTGAAATCAATGCCAGTAAATTCAGAAGATATGAATTAATGCCGTTGACAACGAAGGCGATATGCCCCGGGGAGGCGTCTAACCTCGCCATGCAGGGGGCGTCTTACCCCCAGCTGTATCTTTTTTCTTCAATCTGTTTTCGAATGAAAACGTTAAACTGAATCACGCAGCTGTTTAAATCATATCTAGGGATGCGTAAACTTAAATTTCCTGCATTAAAGATATCAAAATGATGTATGACTGCTTTATAATACTTCATTTAACTTCAAGATAAATTACATCAAAAGCATCGAAAATGAGAAAAGCAACATTTTTTCTAATCTAGTGATGAAAATTCAATGGTTTTTGGGCTCCAACCCATTTTTCTATGAGTATTGACCCTAAGAGGGGTCAAATATCCAGCATCATTATAGACTTCTGAGAAATCGATGTCTATATCCCACTCTACCCTATACCAAGATTCCTCACTTTCTGAGAAAAATCAAAATGCAGTAGCGGCTCAGTTGGAATTCTTATGCTTGGAGGACATAGCATAATCACTTCAGTCTTCCGTCTATTCAAAATCAGTTGATTACTTGCCAACCAATCCTCCACTTGATGAAGACAGTTATTCTCAGACAGCAAGAGCTCATGTACTCGCTCAGAAGTCGTGCTTTGATAGAATTGGCAGTCACCCGCTTACATATGGTATTTGAAAGAGTAGTAGCCGAACACTTTCGAGATTAGTAAGAATTTACGTGAGAATGAAATAAGTCCTAGGACGGAGCCTTGCGGCACACCACATGAAAAATATGATTTTTTGGATATGCTGTGAGACACCATAACAGGCTGAGTCCTTTGAGATAAGTATGATTTGAACCATTCATAAGCTGTTCCTATCACGCCATACGTGTGTTTCAGACGAAATTTCAAAATATCATGATTAACCGAATCAAATGCGGAAATCAAATCAACAAGCACAAGGACAGACACTTGACCATTGTCAAAAGATAATAGCGCCGTCTCCGTGCTATGATTCGACCGGTAAGCCGATTGATAATATTCGAATAAGTTATTCGCAGTCAGATGTTGCATCAACTGTTGAGAAGCTACTTTCTCTATCACTTTTGAAAGAAAAGGTAATTGTGACACCGGACGATAATTTTCAAAAGAATTCCTATCCAATGTGGCCTTTTTCAATAAGGGCTTGATAACAGCATGCTTTAAAGCAACAGGAAAGACACCAGTTTTCAATGAATAATTGACAATTTCAGTAATTACAGGTAGGTTTTTTTGTTAACATTCCTGAGGAAGAGTAGGAACTCAATTTTTGACTTCCACTCGAAACCGGTCGAATTATATTATACTGCCCGTTTTCAGCGACGTTTTCTTTTATGAATACTTCGAAGTAATAACAGGCAGCAAATCATCAATGTGATCTTTCAGTAAAGCTACAGGAAAAGAATCCAAGACTGATGATGATTTCATCGACAATTTAGCTATGACTTCACGTATGTCAGACTGCGACATTACACTGAAAGAAGACAATGGAACCCCCCGGAGAAACGCAAATCAAAAACATGACTATCATCAGTATCACTATTAGTGGCACCAGTGATTTGTTTCTTTACGCACAAAATCTTATCAACGAAATAAGCAGTAAATTGTTGGAACTTGATTCCGCTTCTTGTTTGAGGTTAGATCATTCACAACTTTAAACAGCTCTTTACTGGTTTTAAACTCATTGATCAATTTGTTATAGTAATTTGACATTGCCCGGGAAACAAGTCTAATTACCTGAAGCTAAGCATTTTTATAAGCAATCATGTCTACAGTTAGTCCATACTTGCGCCATTTGCGCTCAGCACGACGACGCGCACACTTAAGGGAAAGAAGTTCGGTGCTAATTGACCGAAACCAAGGCGAAGATCTTCGTTAACACTGATGTTGTTCTTCAGGAGCATGAATGTTTAATGCTTTTCTCAATGTGTTATTGTAGTTTGTAACATCGGAAGGGTCAAAGCTTTTTAATCCATCAGATAAATCACGACCAAACCCAGAATGATCAATACGCTATAAAGTGCGACAAGCAACGGTAGAAGTAGTATGTAATGTTTCTATGCAAAAGTCAGTAAGAACAACACGATGATCAGATTCCAAGGTATCGGAAGTTTCCACAGTGAATATCAACTCATCTAACTCACGTAAAATAACCAAATCCAAAATATGACCATTTATATGCGTTGGATGCATTAAAACTTGCTTCAAATCAAACATCTGCAGGAATTTTAAGAATTTCATTGCCCTGGTATCCTTGTAATTATCAATATGAAAATTAAAGTCATCAACAATACAAACATAATCTTGAATCAAATTGACATAGTCGAGAAATAGTCGAATATTGAAAATTCGTCAAAAAATGTTGAAACTTTTAGCTGGTTCTTAGAGCATGTAGGAGGACTATAAATACAAAAGAATGTTAGAGAAAGCTTTTTTTACCATTACTGATAATTGCATCAATTCGAAAGTTGTGTGCACGAGCGGAAACGACTCAATGAAACTTACATGACGAATTCATTAAATGGGTTGAAGAGGACAACGCTCCACAAAAATGTTCATCTGCTACAGAACGAAGCCAAGTCTCAGTCAGGAACATAATATCTATATCATTGTCATCGATAAACAGGGAAATTTCGGAGCAATTTTCACAAGAACACACGGAGCGAATATTGAATAATCCTATCTTAAAAGTATCGGAACATTGATCTTGAACTTTGGGACTGTTTTTTGCTAAATCTATTAATGAAGTTGAAAGTGAATGAGAGGTTTCAAAGTAATAGCGATTAATATACGAAACATACTACTGAGCTAATGAATACACACCAACTGTGCCAATTTGTCAAAACAGTTGTTTAGTAATATCAATACGATCTAGAACTGTACCATCTCTGAACAATCTTCCTGATTTGATGAAAATTTTACTGCCATCTGAATTCGATTATCTTCAATGGTCTTACTTTGTTTTCATCATGACGACCAATTAGAGACGTAGAGACTATATCAGCCTTGTTAAAAACTGAATCAATTTTGTTGCAAATATATTGAAGCTTTGTTATTCCTCACTCAACAAAACAGAATTATCCGTTGATAAACCAGACTCCGGAATTCCATGTGCTATCAAATTATTGGCTCTGAAACTGTTCTCTTGCTTTTCTATATACAATTGTTGAGTGGTGATTACATCTTTCATATGTTTGATATTAATGTCAATTTTAGCTTGATTGAGTCGTAGACCATCAAAGTTCGATTCTATCTGATCAATTTTTGGCGCTAATTCGTATCTGATTTCGCATCAAAGGTGCGTTTTGAGTGCCAGATCGTGAGCTTCGCCTTTCAGACATTTGCTATTGTGCTAGAAGAGGAGGTGGAGCAAGGTCACAATTTATCGCAGCAATCAGCTGATTCCGTTGAAAAAGAAAGCAGATGGATGAATTTTTCCATGAGAAGGGAAACTTTTGGGCAATAATAACGCTAGGAAATAATTGTAGTGATGAATTTGAAAGCACGGAAGACGTTGTAGCAGCAGCACTTAATTAAAATTGCGGATGGAGGCGAGATGGGAGAAGTGATGATGTCGACCGACATCAGCGCGAACAAGGGGAGAATAAATCTCAGATGCAATATCAGAACAAAGATATCACTTCACCGAAGTAATATTTTAAGTTGAATAATGCCAAAAATTCGAAGCGAATCGAAGAGAATTCAATAATAATTTGCACCATGCCAACGATCAGGAGACGGTACAACAAATGATACAAAAATCTTCTGTGTACGGCAACTGTTACTCGGGTAATTTGAGAAAGAACGCTGTACCGTCGGAGCAAGCCTCAAGACACAACCGTCAGACACAATCGCTGATGAATATAGCAATATTTTTGAGCCTAAGATGGTTTTTTAACCTTCATCTGTTAGCGAAGATCAACTCCGCTTCGTTGAAACATGTTCACAAAGCGCACGATGTTCTAAATTTTGCTGTTCAGAGAATCATTCTGATGACCTGCGCGTGATGGCGTCTGGTAAGTTGCTGTTGATGATAGTTGACTGATTCAACTTACATAGTCAAATTTGTACAACACCCAGTGAATAGCCACTACATCTGATGTAGACCTTCATATACAACTTGCAGCTTCACAACACGCCAAGGAGTCCTTAACCTGGTCTAAATTAAGGTTCGCATAGAGTGTGGAGAAATCATATACTTGTAAGGAGCGGCAATTCAAACCCGACATCCTGTCTAGAAATTCCACAGAAGAGTTAATGCTACAGAAGGTGTTCACAATAACAACTAAATTTGTCCTGGACCAATTAAGTGAATAATCAATTAAGTGATGTATCATTTTTTTGCTGACAACATTTCAGAATTTGACTATTTCTTCAGAAGTTGTTATCTCAACACTGATCATCAAATACTGTTACTGATCATAGAAAAAAATTGTAAGGCGACACTCTGATTTAAGAAGAAGATGAGATGTAAGATGTCAATAAAATAATCTTCAAATTTCATGTGGTATGCTTTCATAATCAGATGAAAAAATTAGGACTCTTAAGCAAAATTAATGTTACATGCGGAATTATCACTTGTGAAATTTAATTTACCTTTCTTTTCCTGTCTTCTAATGTAATGTTATGTCTGTTCTTTGATGCGTTGAACTGAAAAGAACATTTTGCGATAACTAATGTATATATTTTGAAAATGTTTTAAGCCAATAGGTAATCAGAATCGAGTGATACCTCAACGAGCTGCGATCACTGCTGAGATGCGATCATTCATGCTCTTTATCAATGAGTCAACAATAGATTGTGGCATCAATTGCTATGTTGTCAGGAGCCAATGTTTCATCTCTTTTATTGTTTTTACGGGAGTGGAACGACAATTGATTTTCCCACCGAGGAAATCCCACACATGCTCTATGGGATTCAAGTCAGGGCTTCCGGAAGGCCAGGGCAGTGATCGTATTGCACGTTGTTTCTTGAAGAATTTTACTGCACTCGCTGTGTGAGCTGGTGCACTATCATCCTAAAAGATGAAATTACGCAAACGTCGATGTATAGTCCACATTGAAGCCTTTTGGTTCCACAGACACACAAGCTCTCTTGCAGACGATAATCTGAGAATTCCAGCCAGTCTGATTAGACGTCGGTTGCTTCGAGATGTCGTGATTCTTTTCCGTCCTGATCGAATACCATTTTTACATTTCTTAATACCAAATTCTCTTTACCAACGCCAGAGTCTGTCTTGGCACACACTTCTTCGGTTTTTAAGCTGTTTTTCACTCTTAACCAACTGCACATCGCTAAGAAAATCACTGTCTTTAGTCTGTCGATTCACCATGACCATAAACTCTTATCATTTTGATAAATGATCAAGCAATGATTAGCGATAACTGTGGTACCGGTACTGCATTTATACGCTATAGACATAGAAATTAACAACACCATAGACAACACCATTCTATGGCTATAGATGACTAGATAAGGCTCACTATCTATGTACACAGCATATGCATAATATGCATGATTTTCATTCAAATTCAGCTCATAACAATCTAATGCATATTATGCATCAGATTGTTATGAGCTGAATTTGAATGAAAATCATGCCTATGTTACCAACTTCCTAACAAATGAATGGGTCAATGTAACATTAGCAATGATTATGTATCCACTAACGCGCATAGTTGTCTTGTGGATGAGTCCAAATACTTTTCTGAAAGTATTTGCTCTTGTCTATACACTGATCTGTGTTTCATTTTTCTAACCTATGATTTTGATACCAAAACTTTCACTTAAAGAAAGGTAATTGTGTTTGACAATATTTATGTGGTAGACAATCGTTCAAAGATGTAACCAATAATCACAGTGAATCCCCAAGAGGAGATCAATACCTTTCAGACGATGTATGATACTTTTGTAATCAAATGAACTGCGTGGCTGCAGACACTGAGACATTTCAACAGTTGTAGTGATGTAACATTAATTTTGCTAAAGAGTGTATAATGAAGGCAGGGTCTATCATATATGCCCCACATCAATCGTATGGAAAAATGAGTGGTTTCCAGTCATAGAAGTAGATAATAGTACACTAGAATGGAAGTTTGATATCTTGCCTATATACAATCATAGTCTATGATACAATGATGGCACATGGAAAAATCTATGGTTTGTAGATCAGATTCCATCTAAAACATTATAGTGATAGTCAAACTATTTGTCAAGTTGATCGTCGAAATTGTTGACAGCAAATTACAGGATTTTCATGAAGAGAATTTTAAGTGAGATGGCTGCATTGTTTCATGTGAAATAGCCTACTATTCCATGGTTTGATATACTGTATACAGTATTTTTGCTATATTTTGTATACAGTATATACTATTTGTGCCAGTCATTCACAACTATATTATACAATTTTTCAACACTGGAATGCGAATTAAAATTTGGTTCACAGAGTCATATTGAAAGTAATCGGTGTACTGGTTGCAAGAATTCACAGATAAAATTTCTAATTATTGGATAATTTCTCGATCAAGCGGTTAAGAAACCTAGAACCTAGCGCTTTTCTGGAATAAACACACTGAAAGCTTCTTTACCTACAATCATTTCTCAGATAAATAGAATGTCGCTGGAACTCTTCAATTAATCATTGAATGACTTATGTGAAATAGTTTGATGATATTTTGGCAGCTGATATTCGAAAGCATGCAAAGATTTTGAAAATTGTTCAAATGTAAAGAAGAGGGGAACCCTTCAAAGTAAAATGAATACCCGAAGGTTTATTGGCCTCTGATTATAAGCAGGAGTAATGCATGTTCTGTAAATCGACATTACAAGTTGCACATGTGTCTGATTATACTCTTGATAGATTATAGGGGCGATATTTCAAAATGATGAACGCACAGAACGTTTTAAAGGATTTCCTTCTTTGTCATCCTGTCGCCGCAGTATTCTGTAAATTCATTATTCCTTCCATGTACATGATCTTTGGACAAGGGGCAACAAGCATAGAAATGCATCTTCATCTCATGTTTTCGTCTTCCAGATATCTACGGATAACTATGTAATTTTCCGCTGCTTCATACTTTTGACACAGCTATTCAGTTCCTTCGTTTCAATATTTCAATACTATTCTGTTGTCAATTGCAATACCAAATAAAACTGCTTTTAAGAGCTGGCGAAAAAGTAGTATCGTAGCTGTCGCCACAAATCAACAATTGATTCCATACTTCCGTTATATGCTTACTTTAAGCATTTTTTGTTAATTAAACTACCAAATTAAAAAAACACCGATGGCCTTAATACCGATAAAAAAGACTATGACTGCAACCTACTAAACGCGGTGGGGCACTACTGCAGTTTAGTGCACCCTCTTTTACCCGTACTGCAGTTTAGTGCACCCTAAAATGCATGTGAGAAAACAACTATGCATATGTCTGAAAACACATCTATTACAAAAATACTTGTACTACAAAAATATTAAAAAAAAAAAACTTACACTACTGGGTGCTGTTCACTAATGTCCGCCAGAATATTTGCCGCCCTCTGCACCGGTTCGTCCACGCAGTTGCCGCCACATGAACTCGTCCAAGTGGCTTGTTAGTAAGTCTTTCGTTGTTTAGTTATAAATGAGTGTCTTTGTGTCTTCGTGTGTCTTCGTCTTCGCACATTACACCGAGCGCGCGCTTCGGTGTAATGTGCGTAGTCATCGTTTGCGGGAGAATGCGCCGTTGTTTTAGGGTGCACTAAACTGCAGTAGGCGCGTTTCCGTCTCTTTCATAGAGGGTGCACTACTAAACTGCAGTAGTGCCACGCGGTGGTATATATGCCAGGTAGCTTCCTTTCATTTATGCTTCATTTTAAGAGTGAAAACTCGTTTTTCGGATTATTTCTTTTAGACACAACATAACTTAGAACGATGTTCAAGATTTGTGATGCGAGATCACCTTTTCATCTTCGTCCATTAGGCGGGAAATTCAAATTGTTTTTCAAAATGGTACGAAGAAATTCTTCCATTTGGTAAGTTAAGCCAAATAATAAATTTTGATTTTCATAATCTTTTTGAGTCCATATATGCTTCAATTGGGAGGAAATGTTTGCCATTTAACAATATATGATTTTTTGTGTAGAGAAGCAGGCTGATAGTAGTCAAATATGCATCTTTATTGCACTAGCGCTTGCGACCATCTACGCTGGCCATCGATATTAATTTCTCATCACAAAATTGACTTTATGCTTCCTCCTATTTTACCATGTGTTGATACAATGAAAGTTCTTGGTATCATTATCAATAGCAGGTTAGACTGGAACTCACATATTGCCTATCTTCGCAAAAACGGCAATCAAGGACTGCACATACTCCGGAAGCGAAGAGGAAGTCTCTACAGAAGAGCCTCATAAGATGTATGCACCTTTGATTCGTTCTCTGCTTGAACATTCTTCCCCAGTCTTCGTTTGCATGAATAAAATACTGAGCAGTACTCTTTCCAAGATTGACAAGCATGCTGATCGAATCATGGGCGGTTGGTCGAATGATACCCCACACGTAGTATTTTGTAAATGTAATGAAGAAACGCTGGATTTGAGAAGAATCTTCGCATCTGAATGTCTTTATGAAAGTGTTGAAAGTGATTACCCAGCATTTATTCCATTCTTGTGTCCCGCGTAAACTAACATGCTCCCAACAGTATTGTCAGCCGTTGATAAAGTCACAGAAGTGCCAAAGATCATTTTTACATTTTTATGAAAATATTGTGAAAATGGCATAGTTAAGGTAGTGATGCAAAATTGCCGTTAATTTTTTTTTTGGGGGGGGGTAATTATTGCTGGGAATAACGACCCTCCATAACACTAAGTTGCGGGACCTCACTGGTGTTAAGAGACCGAAATGAGAGCTGTTCCATCATATCCAACGCTCCATGCACATTAGCGTAAAAAAGCATGCTTTCACGTACATTATTCCGCTATAATTTCTTAACGCTTAATGATGATATGTGATAGGCCCTATGTAAGGTGGACAAAACTTAATTTCCCCGATTCGCGTCCGCATCCGCATTCGATCTGTATCCGCACCAATTCCGAATCGAAACCATAACAGCAAAAATCATCGAAATTGTTCTGCTACTCGTTCAATTCAGATTAACGTATTGAGGCCACTTGCGATTTTGTGTAATTTGTAACTATAGGCTTTACGTCCAATTAACAAGCAAATAATCCCATGCAAAAAAAAATAGCAAACTTTGAATAGACTGCATGTATGCTACTCGTACTAGCAATGTTTGCCTAACTCACTATCTTTTGGTACGCTCTCAGCAGGCACATCAGAGCCATCTTTTTTAGATCCATCTTTACGCCGGAATGATAACAACAAAGTGCTATCTGTATCAATCTGAGTGCATATTGAATGACTAAAACTTCAAAGCCAATCGTGTCATAGTACAGACTACCTGCATGTAATGTATATAGGACATATGCTTCGCAGGTGCTGTGCTGATATTGAAATTGATTGAAACTCAGTCTACCTCCAGCTTACTTGTGCAGTAAATAAATTTGTAGGACCTGTTTCAGCTTGTATTATTGTATAGTGATCAGAAAACAAAATGTGTATCATTCAATTTGCTTATTAAGTCTTCTACCCGCAACATTCAAAATCTTCAAACCGCATTCGCGCTGATGCACCTTTGCCCCTAGGATTTACTAATTCAAAGTTATTGAATAATTACTTGAAATATATCTGACAAACAATGCATTTTCTACTTCTGAACTCATATAAATAGTACGAGTATTACACATGATTGCGTAATTTACTATGCAACATTTAGAGGAAGTTTCATACACCTAAAAATTCTGAATCTATCGTCCTATTACCAAGACCAAAGGCCAAGACCTATCCATGAGATGCTTGTTCCGCCGCCCTCTATGTTTTAGATAAGCAATAAAGGCTAAATTTCTTTGGGCACCCATATCAATCAAGAATTATTAAATCTGCTAATGCGTGCTTACATAATTGATCCGCATGAGCTAGTGAAAGTGAAACAGATGAAAATCTTTGTCTCCTTCTGTCACAGGAATTTCGATGAATCTCATTGGTTGATATTTCTGATCAGCATAACCATTCACATAGCCGACAAAGCTCGTTAGTGGATTTAGTCGGGATGCAAATTTATAAATTATGCATCTGTCTGTTTAAAGAACTTGCAGCAAAATTTCCCGAGTTATCAGTGATAATTTGAAAGTTTATTTTCGATCGACGACAACAAAAGGAATTTTAGATACTCATGAAGTCTTGCTCATGATCGCTATGAAACACTACTTGTGCATATTCTACAAACTTTCCTCGTTTCTCTATTTCATCGTCGCATCGTCAGAGAACTCCATCAACATTCATTTTGAATTGCCAGATCAACTTCTGCCCAACACTGTTTTGGGAAATATCACTTCAAAAAGTAGTGAACTTGCTCAACAACTCTCAAAAGTTTCAGCCAGTCAAATTAGTATAACTCCTGAACCAAATAGATTCCGCGAACAGAACTTTAATTTCGACACAACTACAGGTGAACTTTCAACGCGCACGAAATTGGACCGCGATGAAATTTGTCTGCAGCTGGTCTGTTGCCGGCTACTTCAATGCTCAACTAACTTCACACTCTTCTTCAGAGTGCTTGATTCTGTTATCAAGGTTGTTGTTACTTTGGAGTTTAAGGATGAAAATGACAATAAACCGCAGATCTTGTCGAAAGTCATCAAGTTACCTGAATCTACAAAAGTTGGTACGATGAAAGCCCTACCTCTAGCGACTGATAAAGACTCAGCTCGGAATGGGGTCGAAAGCTACAGCTTATTCGATGACACTGACACGTTCTCACTTGCAATGGTTAACAACCGTCCAATGTTGAAAGTGGAGAAGTCACTAGACGCCGACAATGCGCATCAGAAGACTTATTCTCTGGTTTATTCGGCTATCGATGCTGGAAACCCAAAACGGACTGGAGAAGTCAAATTAACAGTTGATGTTGTAGATGAGAACGATAATGCTCCGATGTTCAAGAAAAGTTCCGATACAATGAAAATCAAGGAGGATTACGCTATTGATAGGAAAATCTACACCTTCCATGCCACCGATGTGGACGCAGAACCTGATAATAGACGGATTTCATATCGACTCGATAATGTGCACAGTATTCCAAAAGATATCTCTGGCCAAAGATTTGCCGTAAATCCAAACACAGGAGTTCTTACGGTTCGGACACAGTTGGATTACGATAAAGCCACTGAGCGGACATTCACGTTAGTTGTCATCGCTGAAGATCATGGAAGTCCTCAGCGGTCAGCCTCCACCACCCTCAACGTCATTCTCAAAAACGTAAATGACAATGAACCCAAAATTTTAGTAACTGATGACAAAATTCAGCTTTTAGAAGAAAAACCGAAAGGGGAACACGTGTTGACCATTTCGGTCAGTGATCCAGATAATCCGTCGTCTGAAAGCAATAACATAAATTGCTCTTTGAAAGGCGATGGTTTCAAAATAAATTCAATCTCAGGAAATCATTATTTTGATATCGTGACTACGCAAACATTTGATTACGAATATACAAAAGAAAAGACAATAATAATCAGTTGTACAGATCGCACTCCTCCTGCGAGAACAGTTCACAAGACTATTACCGTTCCAATCATTGATATTAACGACCACGAACCGATATTTAGTCCAGCAAGCTACGGCAAATCCATTCCTGAGAATATCTCACTGGGTCGTGAGATAGTGACAGTTCAAGCAACTGACAAGGATGATGGACAACTGGGAGACATACATTACTCTTTAGACACGAAAGGTGCCCAATATTTCAAGATTGACAAGAAATTTGGAATCATCTACGTGAATTCCTCCTTGGATCGAGAAAAGGAAGCCAGCTTGCTGTTCCATGTTACGGCATCAGATGGAGGCAATCCACCGAAAAGAAGCTTCGCTGCTGTGAGAGTCGACCTTACTGACATAAATGACAATTCGCCGTCATTGATAGGCTCCAAATCCATTCAGGTAATGGAGGACATTCCAACAGGTTCGGTCATCACTCGTGTGCGATTTGTAGATCCTGACGAAGGACGAAATGGAATCGTCGACTACCACCTGAAAAGAGATAACAATATTGCTTTGAAGTACTTGAACGTAACTTCAACCGGCGATGTCATTGTTATTGCCCCACTTGATAGGGAAGCAAATGAGCAAATGTTTTTAGTGTTTGCTGTTCAAGATCGCGGCTCACCATTTCAAAGAAAGAAAATTTCCTTGGTGATCGACGTTCTCGATGTAAACGATAACACACCGCGTCTCATCGCTCCGTCAAAAAATCAAACAGTTCTCGGTGACAGTCCAGCCCTTTATGCGGACTCTGTATTCAACTCTACGGTGGCTTTCTTGAAAGCTGTAGACGGAGATTTACGAGAAAATGGCTCGATTACGTTTGAAATAATCAAAACTAATGGAACTGGACTGTTTCGACTTCATTTAACCAGTGGACGTTTGGCAACGGGATGGAACTATTTTGAGCAGCCAAAACCTGGCGTCTATTACCTCAAAGTTCGCATCACTGATGCGGGAAATCCTCCCAAGTACTCTGTAGCTTTACTGTACGTCTCGGTGGCCCCTTCGATTGGACTTGGTGGTCTGTCTAGTCCGGGTATCAGCAATGTCATCATTTTGATCTTGATCCTCGCCGTCAGTGTTGCCATTGTAACAGGGTTAGTCATAGCAATCCTCTGGGCCCGATCACGCTCCAAAAGACCTCTTTCTATGATAGAAAGAGCGGAATATTTGGAATACGACGTCACAATGAAGAAAGGTCATATGCCCGACGGAGAACCCGATCCAGATACAGTCAGTCATGCGGAGCTGATGCCGAGAGTGCCACTCTCAGTATGCGAACTTAATCAAGCGGACGATGCAAGCTCGTTGACAAAGAGTCAGCGATTTCATGGTGGTATGAACTCAAATTCGGATTATGTCATTCCATTGGCGACCGTCCGAAACTGCAGAAGCCCTGTCAGTTTTGAGGTAAGTGGTCGAATTCTTACTTTTCATATCTTAACTGTTCCTAACCTGTCGACAGATTTGACATCGCAATAACAGTGATCATCAAAATTGGCTGCTATTTGAATATGATTAGCACAAACAGAATACTAATACTTTTTATGATAGTATGCATATAATATGTCTGAGTCAGATAAAGAGCAAAGTAGACATCTCTTATTGCGATTTAGTAGCTCACACTCTTCCTCAGGAGCAGAAAAATTCGCTTAAATGCATAAGTGAAATCATAAGTGAATGCATAACAGTCATATGGAAGTAATCGTCAAAAAATGTTCTAACAATCATAGTTCTTGCCATGAATACAGTTGCAGACCACAGTCGTGGATCATGAATACAGTCGTTGATTCTCAATATTCGTAGCTGATTGTTGATATAAGCGCAAGTATATGGGTCATGTAGACAGGTTCAGTGAGTTGAGCTTATCGATGCAGTAATCACGAGAAAGCAAGTAATTGCAAGTTGCAAAAGATTATGCAAAAAAGAAATTGCAAACTGAAAGAAAATCAATGATTCATTGCTTATGCGTAAGATATTTCATCACCCGAACTACATGTAGAGTACTGCAGATGGTTATAAATTCATCGTTTGATTCCTGAAAAATAATAAGAGTAATTGATAATTACATTGGGAATAGCAAAGCTGCAAAATCAGGTTTTCAACCTTTTCGCGAGATTTTTACGCTAGAGCACGAAGCACTCTTTATAATAATAAATACTTTATTGACTCACAATCATAGGTTTGGTAAGCACAGTACAAATGACGACAACAATTGAAAAGATAATTCAATTCATTCTCGTAAGAAGGAAAGAAGTCACAGTCAAAATGCAAGCTTAAGGGTGGAAATTATTTACAGAATCTTATGAAAGACTTAGGAAAACATTTTGTCTTCGTAAAGTCAAAGTTATTTATTCGATTAAAATGATTGTTAGGAATCTTTGAGATATGAAACCTTACTTGTTTTGAAAATAAAAAGAAGGACGTACTATGACCGTACGATGCGTGTTATATTCAAAGTCATGGCAAAATCACACTAGATATTTTCGTTCGCTCTTATTCATGTGTGACCCGAAGTATCGGACAACCGATAGCAAAGAATATAAATACTGAAATGACGCATGACAAATTTCCAAGGCAACGACAAGGTGAAGATAAACTTCTTCTGAACGCGCAAATTTAGGAAGAGTGCTTTGATGGTCAAAGCTTCTACAATACCTCCAAATTTTACAGTAAATCACTCTCTGAGATCTGCAATGTCACAACCGTTGGACAACAAATGACGAGCTATTGAGCTTCGGGCAGTTCCGTGGAACGAGGAGGTCGCAGTTTGCCATCCAACATGCAATTTCTGAATATGTTCTTTGCTCTTTGACCCAGTGTTCTCGAACTTCTGTCAACATATTTGCTAAAACAAGGACACACGAATTTAAAAACAATTTTGGTTTCGGTAGTGATAGGAAAATGTCCTTCACGGAATGGGCAGGAACGCGATAAATGTTAAATATCAAAATATTAAAAATGACCTAACAGCTGGCATGCGCTTGAAAATATTTCTTGCTGAGTGCTTACAAAGTCAGAAATTGCGTCTTCTATAAAAGGAAAACGTAAAAACACTTTTTTCCAAAGAGTTCACGACAGAACAAAAGTATCAGGACTCTCTCGGTAAGACGTTTATTGGTCTTTATCACTTTAAATTATAATTAAAAGAATGACAGGGCCTTCGGCGTCCAGCGCCTTCTATCGGTCGTCGGTCGATGTAAGTACGCACTTAACTAGAGTGGCTAACCTCTCTCACCGCTTGGTCAACTACGTCAAAACACTTTTATTCCCAGGACCATAGATTGCTTCATACTTCTTACTAGGAATTTGCCTATGTATTTTATTCGTAAATGAAAATCACATTGAAATATGAATGGACATCTGTCAGAATTACACAACAAACCTCTTCAGTGATGATCCTAAAAAGTGGATCACCTGAATTTTCTCTCAATGAAATTCTGTCAATTACAGATACAAATTTGGCTGTGTATCCGGCAAATGAAAATGAAATGAAGTTTTCTTTGTTGTTCAGTGGTTCTGTACAGCCAGTTGGCCCTTAAAACGGCCCATGGTGGGTTTTAATATTTCTGGTGGTCACTAATATTTCATAACCTCACCAAAAAAGTTCAATCACTTGTCGTTGATTACACAGGTGGTTGATCACTTTTTCATCTAAACACTCCCATTCTTGCCTAAGCAAATCTTCAAGTCGAGAAAGACCATCTCCAGGAAGAATTGATCGCCTCACACCGCGCGTCAGTAGACTCCAAATATTTCCAATTAAATTGAGGTCTGGTGAGAAACCGGGCCATTGTGAAAAAGCGCGCCTCACACCATAATGACAAATGATCAAGAATTGCGTCACCTGACTTCATCCAAACTCTAAAACGGCCATCGCGACCTTTGAGACAGACAGAAGCTTCATCACTCCAAACAACTCGATTCCATTAAGAATTCCATTGGCAATGTTTCATCGCCTACTTCAGCCTCAAGCTCTTGTGGTTGGCGGTCAGTTCGATGACTGATGGTCTTTTACGGCTTTTGAAGTGCTCACTTTTCATGCGACGTCTCACTGTTATGGCAGAAACCGTCAACTGTCGAACTGAACTCCTCAACACGGCTTAAGACAGACAGGGATTGTTTCTTACCAAGCGAATAATCATCCGATCTGTTCGGAAACTTGTCTTTCTTTTCCGACCGGATCCAACTTTTCTGGAAATGGAGAAATAAAAGTTTTCCATCCTGTGGACGGTGGTCTTTGGGACGCCCACTTTTCGGCTAGCTAGTTGCTCAGGCTGTCCTTTTGACAAAAGAGAATAAACTTTGCCCTTCAAAAACACTTTCTCAGGCTCCGAATCAGTCATCATGACATAAGATGAATTCAAAGCCGAATGAAAATGTTGCTTACAGCTGATCTGGCTATGCAGACGTCTAAACACTATAGATATTGAAAGCCTGAAAATGACCTTGTTAGCGATACATCAACTTTACATCAAATTTAGCAGAAGATGTAAATAACTTTTCAACAATCAACAGAAACAGAAAATTATGCAATGAATTTGGAACATCATAACTTCTCTAAAAGTACACCAATTTCGACGAGCAATGAATTAAAAGAATGTTCAGAAAAACCCTTTTCATGCTCTCATGTTTTCACATTGAAAAATTTGAGATTTCGAGATTTCTAAAAGTGGCGATTTTCACATTTTGACCTCTGTCCACCTCAAGCGATGGCGACTACAAATGTATAGTAGCTCATTGAAAAGATGAGATCATAAGCTCTTGAATGGTGTATGGCTTATCAATGTAAAATGAGGTTGAAAGGCAGGAAAATCGATTGAAGTTTGACACAACTTAGGTGGTCCGTTTTCTTATGATCAAAAAGGAATTGCAATCACAAAGGCCTTGGTAGTAATTCTGGCATCTGATAAAATGGCCTGTTTTGTTTTGTAAAATGGTGGTGCAGGGCATAACAATAAGTCGATCTTGTCGTTTTCAACAAACGGCAAAGGAAAACCATTTCCGATAAAGTGCGCCTCAAAAATATGCAATTCTTGGGAAATGGTATAGTGCGAACAAATCCGAACACTAGTGCGTCATATACTTAATTAGCCAGATTTATACAATCTGGGTATAATTCGTGAATAGGCCACTCCACTTGTCCTTGCGATGCACAGAAGCTGTACTGAACCGTCCCCATGACGGATATATCTAACGTCAAGATGGCTGAGCGGATCGTTATTTTCAGTATCACATGTAAACTGTATTCTGTATAGGGAACACAGAATTTACAAAGTTTGCGTTCATTCAGAGTTAAACAGCCCAATTCAGAGCACGATGGACAGGATAACAGTTTCAGCAATTCGTTGTTGAGAAGAAATTGTTAGGAGGATGCAGAAGTGGCATAGTACTTAACAAAATTCTGCTACAAAGTCGACGTTTTCGATATTTCTATGATAAAGTTGATGCTAGAACGGTCGCAAAATGGATTTAGCTCACATAATAGTTAATCACAGACATTGAGACGGAAATATACATTGTGACTGCACTATCGGCGCTTTAGACTGGTAAAGTGCTGCATGCGAGCTATTCAAAAAAGCTAAAATGAAAAATGTATTCAAGTTCAACTGAATGCTTCGAGGGTGTATCCGGCCTGGAACTAGTCGGCGACAGGTGTTTTCGCAAACCGATGATCGGTTGACAAGTCTTTTCAAAGACTTCTTGATGACTTTATTTAAAATGAACTTATTGTTATGCCCTGCACCACCATTTTACAAAACAAAACAGGCCATTTTATCAGATGCCAGAATTACTATCAAGTGTGAATGGAACTGTCACATTTGGCAATTTTTCAGCAGATAATTGATAGCCTAACCATCGTTGACATGAAAAGACTAAGTGTGATGCATCTGCTGTGTCGAATTGTAAAATCAGTGCTCTAAAAAAAGGGCTCACAAGAATGTCGCACTTTAGTTTGGCTGGCCATGTATGTGCTATGGTTCAAAAAGAACAACTAAAGTGGGCAATCTTCAGAATTGTTTTGGAGAAACCAAAGAAAAACCGCTGTGGCTATCCTAATTAATTGGCCAGTGCAAGACCATGTGACTTTTACTGTAGCTGGTGTTAAGCTATTTACCTTCCCTTGCACGCAGTTTCCGATCGGAAAATATATGACTATATTCATTTCCCGGGGTTCAAAATTAGTGTTCAATTTTGTAGCACACTATTATTTTCTCCTATTTCTAGTATTCCTCCCAGGTTTTTCCACTATCTTGTGCTCTACACTTTCCCCTTTAGAAATTCATTTTCCCCCTTCTCATTGCAGCTCTCATTTCAGGTCAAGACAGAAGTATCATTCATCCAACAATGCATTCTTTAGAAACTACATTTGACTACTAAACTAGTTAATTAACTTCTATAGGTAAACATTTATTAGAAAGTACACTTAATAAGAGTCAATTGAACTCATCAATAAATTTCTTTAGGTGACAACCATTGAAACCTTTCTTCACCACAACACCGCTATCATCTTTCATAATGAAGACGGACTTGTCTTTGTTCATATGAACAGTATATATCTTCCTTGACTAAGTGGTTGTCATGCCACCTCTTGTTCTCCCACCTTGCAGCTTATTAAGGGCTCTTTCTGCCCGGAAAATTGATGTATGCTTTTAACTTTCCGGGGGAAAATAAGTGAATGGAGAATATGAATAGCATAACAACGGTAATCTGCTGCAATGAAATAATTCTACATATTTCGAGTTGATTGGATAATCATTTGGTAGTCAGATGATATGTAGACCGTTTTTTTTTCAATTTGAAACCACCATGACTTAGACCAAATTGCTTTAAATTTACCTCACACATAGGTAACATCATTTTCAAATATAATCTTAAGAAGATGCTGTCATAGAGACCGATGAAAAATGAAGTTAATTCAATTGAGAGATAAAAATGTGATTCAGTGGAAGCATCTCAATTCTAGAAAAATGCAATCCAGGTTGGATAAAGACACGACGTCGAATTCGCATTGGTAATGAAATTTCGGATCCGGATTCATTCATTTATCAGATTCAGGTCGGGCTTGAACTACATATGATAGGTTGTTAAACCATAGTAATCAAGCCGCTATGACAGAGTTGAAATAAGTAACAGTACTGTTCATTTATAAGGATTGTCATGAAGAAGTTAAGCAGCAAGGAGTCTCAAAGTTACGTTTCATTGTCACGATTGGTCTATGAATGATGAACGCGATACAAGCTGTTGTCACTTGATCTGCAAGACTTTGCCACAACAGACAATTTAAGGTTACAGCACGAGCGGTTACGAGACCAGGAAGAGCGAGTTTTATCGAGAGTGGTGTAACCATAAAAATAGATTGTTCATCGGAAGTTGACTAGAATGGAGATTGACTCAAGGTCGCGGCACATCCTGGGGAACTAAGTTGAAGCATGCAGAACAAATGATAAGCTTGGAATTGCACATGTGACTATTCTAGCCCAATGATGCAGCTGTTGACAAGTGTATCCAAGTGAAAATGCGTGCAATTTTTGTGCCACTATTGTGTGTTGCATTGAACTTTACTTCCATCCTAGATGTGTTATTGTTATCAATTTCTATGGTTACAACTGAATTGTCGCCACAGTTTTCTGCCAAACTGACGTAATTTCCTCAACGTATGAGTTGCATGAATCATAGATATCGGACAGCGTGACCATAGATTTCTCAAAGCGTTTCTAAATTATCGACAGGCAGAATTTTATTTTCAGTCTGGCTTGTTGTTTAGTCATGTACTCAAAACGCTCACTTTCTACCCAAGATCGATGCATTTAGACAGAAATCCATGGTTTAGGTAGGAAACATTCTTTGTAAACTTACCTGAATGTTCTCCTCCTCTCTGTGGTATTATCTAAGTAGCAAACTTCATGATTGATTTTCAATTGTTATTGTTATGATGGAGAGAATAGACTTCCATGACATAATATTATTGTGATGATCTTGATAAATAGATAGAGATAGATAGATAGAGGTTTTTTATTTATAGAATGAAAATGAAAATCAAATTCAAGTGAATACAAGGAATGACTACAATATGATGATGATGGTCTTCAAATATTGCTCTTTAGACATCACAATCCAAAAACATATCTGTTATCAGCAGTTCAGACTTATCTTATCTTTGAAATGTTCATCCTACCTTAAAGCATCAGGGAACAAAGTCAAAAGACCTCTCTATCGGGTATGTTAGAAACACATTCATTTTTAGATCTTATAGTTGAATTGTTAAGGTAGAACTTCAGCAATCACATGGAAATCGGATCAATGGCATGCATCACTCTTGCAAAGAAGTCGCACTTTTCATACCTGTCATGCTCACTTTGGTCATGTTTGTCAGTCTCACAACTGTGGATGCAAGTGAATTTGACACGGTGGGCCATAGAAATAAATAAATAAAATAAAATAGATGAACCTTGTTTATACTCGGAAGCACATTAGGCACGGAGCCTTTCTTCCATGTGGCCGAGCTGTTATTCATCACAATCCTATTCTCTTTGTGATGAGTGTTAAGCAAGAAAGCAGAGTGTACCTATTTTAAAAGTCTTAGATTTGACCCGACCAAGGTTTGAACCAAGGTCTCCCGACTCAGAGCGAGCACTCTACCACAAGGCCACAGCGCCGGTAGATTGCTTATCTGAAGTTGACTAAAATGGAGACTGACTCAAGGTTACGGCACATCCGGGGGAACTAAGTTGGGATATGGAAAACCAATTGAAAGCTTGGAATTACACATGTGACTGATTCTAGGTCAATTATACAGTCATTGACAAGTGCATGTAAGCGAAAATGCGTGCGATTTTTGCGCACTATTGTGCATTGTATGAAGCTTTACTTCCATTCTATAGTTTTTATTGTTATCAATTTCCATGCGATGGGCTGTGACTTCTTAAACCGTTACTGTGCGACAATTATCCAGAGCTGATCATAAAAAACGGACCACCTAAATTTCGATGAAATTCAATTGGTTCTCATGCCTTCCAATCGCATCGCACAACAACGTACCATGCATCACGCGCGAGAACCTGCATGCTCAGCTTTAAAATGAGCTATGATAGACTTGTATCCGTTTTTGTATCTGCTGAGCAGTGCTCAAAATATAAAAATCGTTCAATTTGCAAATCGCAAATTTTTAAAAAGAAACATGTGAGTGTGAGAATGAATCTGGCACTGGGAGAACGAGCATTTTCTGAGCTCTTTTTTGACAGAGTGATCTAAACTAATAAAAATTAGTGATAAGTCACGTTATGTTCTCACTTTTTCATCAAAAATATTAATGTTTGGTATCCTCTGAATCTTTGCGATGCGAGGATACGAATGTGTGTTCATATAAGTTCAATAGTTCTTTTTCAAACTTCTTCAAATTTTTTCTCATTTTCGCAAAAGCAAACAAACACCATGAAAGGAGAACGAAGGTTCAAAACAAGACAATTAGCGAAGGCATGTCTTTGTTCTCTCATAGCTGCTGCCGATTGTTTACCTGCATTGTTTGTGTACCTTTGAGGAAATCAGAAAGCATTTTGAAGTTTGAAAAAGAACCATCGAAATTATGTAATAATAACTTAATAATTTACATATTCGTATCCCCACATCGCAAGGATTCAGAGGATACCAAACATGAATATTTTTGACGAAAAAGTGAAAACACAACAATTTCAAACCAAATGGTCATGTCATGATTTTGTGATAACTTAACGATATCACTAATTTTTTATTAGTTTACCTATTGTGATGACCACTCTGTCAAAAGAGAGCTCAGAAAATGCTCGATCTCCCAGTGCCAGATTCATTCCCACACTCACATCTTTCTTTTTAAAAATTTGCGATTTGCAAATTGAACGATTTTTATATTTTGAGCACTGCTCAGCAGATACAAAAACGGATACAAGTCAATCATAGCTCATTTTAAAGCTGAGCATGCAGGTTCTCGCGCAGTGGCGGGCGCGATTCGGTTTTCGCTCGATTCCGAATCGTTCGACTCAGTGCACGATTAATCGAAAATCGCACGATTCTGAATACATGGATATTTTTTCCAATTCAGTGATTAGAAGCTTGCAGTTAGTCTGGCTGACATATTCAACATAATTTCTATATCATTTAGCTTAATTATAAATTCGATGACTTCCACTGAAATTGAAGCTATCAGACACTCAGACCTATTAAGACATTGAAATTATATCTAGCCTATTAATGAATACCATGCATAACCCTACTTGTATGCTTGACAGCATAGCATTGCACATCAGAACACTGAAAAAGTCGAAGACAGGGCATAAGTAGTCTTGAGAATCTACTGTAAATCTGTTATGAAGCAGCTTGTGTGTCACACCACTGAAAAGCCTCATCAGCTCAACAAAGCTGGTGCCTTCAATCCGCCTTTTGTGTACTCAAACTCATGGTTATTAAGACATGGAGACAGTGCACGGCCCGACATTCGTCGACTAATGTTTGATCGACGCTTTTTGCTGCCTACTATTTATATTTCCCAATTTTGATTATTTTGGTCTTAATCAACCATAGTTTATTGAACATACTCGTAGAGGTAGGCATTTACCGTTTTTTACATCAATATTGCAATAAGCCTTAATATGCATAAATAAATTCAAACCTAGATTAGTTAACAAAGCATCAGCAAATCTCAGGCTATATGAGATTGCAATTGTTGCCGGGTTGGGTTCATAGCGTGTATATAAAACATAAATCACGTATTAACCCTCAGAGACCTGAGCTTTTTCACTCCCTCTGAGACCTGATGGGGTGGACCCCCTACGGATATGTTATTTTTTTGGCTACAGCTGCGAGGAACAGTTGGAAATTGAGTTCTTATGTAATTTTGATGTTTATCGTATGATTATATAACAATTTTGACTGTAGTACATATCATTAATTCCCAGTTTTAGAGCAAAGAAAAAACAATGATCAAAACAAGCAATCTATTTCACTATAAAAATGATACACTTTTTACAAACACTCACAGCAAGTGAGAAATTTTTTTGAGTGTTCATTGCAAACCGTACGGTTGCAGATATCGCAACGTTGACGAGCTTTGCGCTTCCGAGCACGCGGACAAACAAAACAAACCTTTTTGTCATGCGTATAAGGTAGAGGAAAATCGGCGCGAACTACCCGTTGATCAACTCGGATGCCGAATTCGGTTAGTGCAGAGATGGTTGTATTTTTCAATCCATTTGGAAAGCCAGAACGATTTGTCATGTTCGGTCGAATTAGGGACTCACCAATGCTTACAAGGAAGTTGAATCTTTTGTTACATTGCGTATTGGTCCGCTTGTTCCTCATATTGAACGGCACAAATCCGTTGTACACAGCAATATCAATGATATCAGCAAAGAGAGTCATAGGCCAACGATGTGACTTCCGATAACAGGTGTAGTATCTAACTTTCTGATCCAATGCGTCGACTTCACTTTTTGTGCAATTATAATATTGTACAATTTCGGGCTTTCCATCGATCTTATCATCATCATGGTGGAGAGTTGATAGAAGAAGTACAGTTTTCGACTTCTTTGGTTTGAAGGAAACCATAGTCAGCTTCTCCTTCTGATAAGCGAAGAGAGCGGATCCAACTTCACGTCTACTCGCGGCTTTCGGCAAAAGATTGCTGGGAAGACCACGGCGATTGCTCATCACTGTTCCCACGGTAGTCAACTTATTTTGAAGCAGATGATGGCATAAATCAACACTTGTAAAAAATCGATCCATCGTTATATTCGTCCGGAGTTGTACAGCGGCTGAACTAGCTGCTTAATTACTGAGGAGCCTAGACCTCCAGGGCCGGTCTGATTTTGCTTTCCGAGGTAAACACTAGCATTGTAACAGTAATGGGTGGTAGCGTCAGCAACAACCCAAATTTTTATGCCGTATTTACCTGGCTTACTCGGAATAAACTGACGAAACGAGCACCGACCCCTGAACTTGAGTAGCTGCTCATCCACTGTCACACACGAAGTTGGATTATATAAAAATTTGCATTGTTCAGTAAAAGAATCCCACAGTTGGCGTATCGCTGCTAATCGATCCGTTGACTGTCTTCGTGATCTTGTAGATTTATCATCAAAGCGAAAACAGAGATATAACAATTGAAATCGATCTCTTGAAAGTGTAGCTCGAAAATGAGGAAGAAAAGTCGGTTTGTATAATTCTTTTAGTGGAAGATTTGAGCACTTGTATGCACCTTGAATTATCATAAGGCCAATAAATGCCTCAACTTCTTCTTTTGAAAATGGATGTTATCCATGAAATCTCAAAACTATCCTGCTTCGTGGATTGGCAGAGCAATACTTTTCATAATGAAGATTAGTATATTTCAAAATAATATCCATCATTTCATCCGGAAATGTTGTTCTAAATGCATCAACGGGATTGGGGAAGTTGTTGGGCACCCTCCTTGTTGGACCTGGAGATGGATTTATTATATTTGCTGCGACAGGTCTTCCTCTAATGACAGGAGGTTGTTCAGTCCATGCATCGTTTTGACTTTCAATTGCATCTTCATGGGGATCATTTTCATCATCGAATAATCCATCTTCATCGTCGGAGACACCAGATTCGTAGGCATCTGATTCATGATCACTCAAAAAAGTTTGATCTCCCACGTCCGAATCCTCATCATCTTGAAAGCTGAAATCACTTAGTTCATCCTCATCGTTCATAACCGCAGCTGCAGCTTGTTCAACGGTAAAGCGCGCACGTCGAGACATCGTCGATACAATGAAATTCATTTTCCTCATTCTCTATTATATTGTGCGATCATATATCTGTGCACAGGCTGTAGACGTATCACGTGACTGATTAAGATCCTTTGTAAATGAATGCCAAGCAACAATGAGAGTGATCGCAATAGTTGTTTTGACTTGTGACATTTGCCTCACGCAAATATCTCAGCTTCCATACGTCCTCTACTCTTTCCACCAAATAGTACATGTAAACTGCGCTTTGAATTCATACATGTATGTTGAATCAAAGACCATTCAATTTTGACCTTTCTATAACAAAATAAGGCCTCAATGAATGTCAAGAAGTATCATCGATGCTTATTTCTTGACAAAACTACCTTTGCGGAGCAATGAAAAGGATAATGATGAAATAATGAAATTGGGAATTTCTACACCCTCTGAGACCTGAGGGGGGGGGTCGGACCCCGGGGCCCTGTTCCCTTAGTTATTGTAATTCGATTTTGATGAAATATCATACACACATAAAGTGTCAAAAATAAAGACTTTACATGGACTCGATTTACTCATAACTTGCCAAATAAAAAAATGAGACAAAAAAATGACGTCGCGGGGTCCACTGGACCCCCCTCAGGTCTGTGAGGGTTAATATATTCTTGTCAATAACTTTACTTTTCAATACGGAGGTATAATATCAAAGTGACTGTACTTGACAACACTTTGCGAGCATGTTTAATGCCACCGGTATTGCATATGAATGCAGGAATGATGTATTCCTGCGATGTGTTGGTAATCCCGCAGGATTTCCATAGAGATCAACTGTGGTGTGGAAATGAAAAAGTCGCGTCAGACGGTAACTCCGTATTATCCTGCTACTGTTCAGTGCAATTATCTCAAATGTTGAACGAATGAGCAGGAAAATAGCCTAATATTTTCTTCATCAAGCAAATTTCACTGAACAGTCTCTTAGCAAAAAAATCGCGCGATTTCTGGTCATTCAGGAATCGCTCGATTGATTTTGTCGCTCGATTAATCGAGCGGAATCGATCAACTGCTCCCGCCACTGCTCTCGCTTGATGTATGGTGTGTTGCTGTGCGATGCGATTGAATTTCATTGAAATTTAGGTGGTCCGTTTTTTATGATCAGGTCCGTGAATGATGACGTAAGCAAAATTTTTTGATGACAACAAAGGTCTGTCGCAGTATAATGAATATCTAGAGAATGGCGATTAAGCCAATAAAAGACACTAACACCCTTGATTCCCCGACCGTAATCGCCTGACCCACGAATCGATTCCTTGGTCAGGCGAGTGTGGTCGCGATATCAAGGGTGTTTGTGTCTTTTATTGACTTAATCGCCGTCATTCTCTAGATATTCAAAAGTTTATAAAAACTTAAATAGTAAAAAGTCAAATAGAAAGCATAAATGTTGATAAATTCAACTTTTGGCAGTTCGATTGGATAAAATTCGTCAAGCTGTCCATAGCTGGTGGTATGATTTGTCATAGGTAATTGTGCGCAATAATGAGGAAAAAAGAAGGCAACAATGAATGATTGCAGTCCGACTTGAGGAATGCCACAATGATAATTCTGAAGCGCGTAGTGCTGAAGCATTTTCATTGTGACCATTCTGTAAAGAAGACCGTAATTATTCATAAGCAGCTATTAATGAGATTACATCTAACCTAGAAATTGTTTTTCCACTACTCTCCATAACATTATCACTGACAATGACACGACATCCTCGAAAATCCATGTTAATACATTGTCCATTGTTGGCAAATTAATCCAGTGCAGAATCACAGACGCAATTTTGGATATTCCTTGGTTGCACCGATTATGAGTCACTGTGACATATCTGTTGCTTCATGGGTTACGAATAGATCACATGGTTGTCCGTGGGATCCGAAACCGCTTCCTAAATTCGGTTCTAATTGACGAAAAGATCTCGGATTGAGACTCAGATTCGGATTTTCAGAATAAGCATCGAATTTGAATGACATAAGTCACGGATCCCACGGAAACCCTAGTCCGTATCTTGCACTAAACTCCCTAACTGCAAATCAAGCTAAGTGGCGATTACTTATTACGAGAAAAATCTGTTATGAATTAAAAAGTACGAATTGTAGGATGATCTGTAATCGTTGCCTCTTACTTGAAGACCCGTGAGTGACCAATTGTTGCTTTCCCTCAGTTGTCAGTTTTCAAAGAAAGAGAAAAAATGCAGCAATAGTTATGTCAATTCTATCAGCAACAATATGCGCTAACTTTAAAGCCGCTTAGCTGAATGACTTAATTACGACTCTTTGTGCTGAATTCGATTTAATTGCAATATTCAATTCCAAGAAAAAGTTAAGATTGCAGTCTAGTAAAACAACTGTCACTTAGAGCGCCTCCTTGAAGAGAGAACAAAATTTCCGTGATATTCTTTCTTTGTTGAAAAGGATTTTAAGTGGGGTCATGATAGAAACGATGGTTGTTACTCAAGTTAACTGCGGTGGGAAAAAGAAATTTAGAAGCTTTGAAGTCGCTCGCATGTTAGGTGCATATTTAGATCACGAAATAATTCTGTGGATGATGTTCAAAGCTCGCTGCGTAAATGTTCTGTCATTTCCCATAATATTTGAATTTTACGCTCCCCAGACTTTATTATATCTTCCTCGGGTGTCTATACTGCAAAGCTGAGTTGTGTTAGAGAGAATCAAATTTGTTGCAAGTTCCGAATTGCATTGTCACGTGTTCACCCACATGTGGGTAAAAAATAAAAATTATTGAAATGATTGAGATAATTCTCTCGACAATTTTATGTTATTTTGAGAAAGATGTAGCGCTGCGTCCTTGTGATGGTATACACGCAACTGAAGATGACTAATGAATTTACAACACAAAAAATACATTTCACAGTACGAGTCTTATTATCTTCATGGAACTCAAGACCGTCGCAAAAAATAATGTTTGGAAGAAGAAGTATGCAGGAACTTCATCAATAAGAACAAGCTATTCAAGTACGATATTCAAGTTGGATCAGGGTCGGGATACTGAGGAAATGTATGTTCGACAGAGGTTGGCATGAATAATACCGCGGCGTTCAGCTGTTCATTTTACGGATAAGCTGTTCAAATACCGTTCAACATGAATATTTTCACAAATGCAAAGTCATACTAAATGCTGGTTCTTCCTACACTACAAACGAATAATTAAGTTTTGCTGTCTTATTTACCGGTACTACTTAATGAGAAATTATAAATTGAAACCCGAGTTGAGTCACCCTTTACATCGCAGAGTTTGAATGTATGAAACAACCCTGATTACAGACGAAATCGAATGTGAATACAGGATAAATATAGAAGTGTACTTAATTCTTTACCAACTACTACGTTTACGTTGAGGCATTTTTGCATGAGTGAACTTATTTCTTTTTCTCCAATCGAACGAATTTATTTGAATTGCTTGTCGATAGGTAATTCTGGTCTTAGAACGTAGGATAGTTATTATTTTACATGCAGTTTTAATGATGTTCTTGTTGTTGCTTAATTTTAAAAGAAATGATAGCTTATAGAAATTCTATCAGGAGGCTTAAGAAACAATGCAATTCACTTTCTGGAAAGCTATTCATTGAACGATTGATGCGCGGCATTCTTTTCTATTATTTGTATTAATTAATGACGAGTTAAATGGTGCATTGTCTAAATGATTGTGGTGCACATATTTATTAAGATAGGAAATCTGATCAACGAATATCTGATTGCAGCAAGCATATTCTTGTAGCTAATTTCTGTCTATCAAATGAAAAGGGTAATCTAAACACTGCAGTGGTGTAGATCAAAGAAGCCAGTAAGGATCAAAATAACAAGAAAGAAGCATGTTGACTGTTTGCATGATTCAATATGTTTCCACAAATCTGGGTTTATGATATGAAATACGAAAATCCTTGTTCAAAATGACATTTCAAACGTTTCAATTATACCAGTTCTCATTAATGTCGAGACAATATTTCACCTGATCAAACAGACAAGAACAAGTTTGAAAATAAAACGAGCTGAGGAAAGTGCAATTCTCGAGCACTGAATATCTAGCAGAATTCACAACATTCATATGACGAATGTTTTTTATGGAAATCACTTCATATCTTGCTTCAATACAGATGAAACAAAATAATCAGATCTGTTGACAAAAGTCACATGATATAAATTTCACATTTGCTGCAATTCAAAGATATTCAAAGGTGAAGTTATTCAGTTTCTTGGAAGTGTGCACAATTCTAACATCCACGCTGGAAAAGATCTTCAAGGGTCAGTAGAGTGTAGAAATTAGTCGAAATCAGCGAAGATCCATCTTAGACAGAGCTAGGACGCAATGCACTGAAATTTCTTTCAGATAATGAGATTCATTTAAGAAATATTGAAGGTATCTGCATCTTAAAGAAATATCTGGATATATTAATATCTTCAGCCGGTAATAGCTTTATGGCTTTATAAAAGTACATGCATTTTAGTATTTTTATGATTTCTTCCCCATTTATCTTTAAGTTGACATCTAACTGAGCCGCGTCTAATCGAACCGCGTTTAACTGAGCCGCGTGATAAATTCAGTGTATCACTAGGCCTCGGATTTCCTTATCTATTAATGGTAGGTGCCTCCCGCTATTTCTTTCTGAAACAACCCGCTGGTTAACGCTGACAAACAATCGGTATTGATTTTCATATAGAGCATTAACATCAAAGGACTTCAAGTAACTCAATCCCACGTGCAGAATGCGGAGACTGGACATATACCTATGAAAGAAGTTTTGGGAAATGGATACCACACTGCAGCTACCACAGTAGTCCCACGCTTCTATGTCACCATCGTCCAGCCTTCTTTTCTTCAAAAAGGACTTCCGACTTTCATTGTATTCAAAGTTCACTTTTGTAGCGGCAGATATGACGAATGAAACTGGGACCTAATGATGAAAGTATATAAGCGAGATGGACTTTGTAGCAGATGAACATTGTCGCCAATAATCAAATATCCTTGTCATAATTCGAATGTTTTCTAATTGATTTATATATACAATTGCGAACATGATCTTTATTCAGACGCAACTGCTGCAATTACTTCTGTTAAATCTGTTTGACACCTAATGTGGAATTGCTGTCAAGCAATGGACTAATGCAATATTAGTAATTTTGCAGTATCAGCTTTCAACATTTCTAATTAGGAAATATTCATTTGACAGTTATCTTGACAGGTGGTGAGGAGACAAATCTCCCGCTAGTTTTGACGGACGCGGTTTCGTGAGACACCGTGACGCGGTCTCGTGAGAACGCGAATCTTTCGTTCAGAGGCCTTTTGCTTGCGTAATCAGAACAAAGGCGCGGCTCATTTAGATGCAGCCATCTTGAAATACCTTCGCTTACTATCAGGCCAATCATCAATTGGTGGTTAGATTATTGTTGTTGATGAGCATGATGTACACTATAATTGAGATATTTTACCAAACCATTTATTGGAGACTGTCCACCGCTCGATTATTTAAATCTTCATTTACGAGTATTTACATCGTTTTTCACTACTGCCGTGGTCAGATGTGGCAATTCATATCATTAAGCGAATCTTATCATCGAATACGTAAAGCTCCTAGTATCAATGCCAGGTATTCTTCTTTGTTCATCTAAGACTTACAAAAATCGATATTTATTGCAATAAATAATAAAATTGGAGGTACTGATATGATGCAAAAGATGTGCTCCAACTGTTGCGGTCCTGAATCGTCCAAACTCAGTTAAGATACAGTATTTAGTATTGATATAGCACTCCGATAAAATCCCCAATTAAGAAGGTAGATTGCATGATTATTCATCTAATTGACCACACAAGAATGATTTCAGATGAGTCTTTATATTTCTCTTTAAATTAAGATAACTATAATCTGCCCTCAAAATCATCAGATAAACGAGCAAAAGTCTTTCGAACACTCATCTTGCATATGCTGATTGCGTCTTGTTATATGTGATTCAGAACAATTCATCATTTTAACTGTGCGCCGTGTTAATTTTCTCTATTGCTGAAGGTATTGCCTTCATATTCCCCATTTTCAAGGGCGTTACCTATCATTTTTCTCAGGGCGTGTCGTCTGCTGTATTAGCAACGTTCCTTTTATCCATAAAATGAGCGTTACATGAAATACGACTTATCGAGTTCGTGTTGCAGGTGAATATCTTACACATGAAGATTAATTATGGTAATATTTCCTAAACGTTGTTGATTACGAAGGCTACTTTAACAGTCTACAATGAATTTATTGATGAGTCTTAAATGCATTTTTTTACTAACCTCGTTTGCTCGCAAGTTGAAATATTCATTTCTGAAAAGCCGACTTTAAATGAAGACTAGTAAGCGATCTAATTTCTACATCAGATATCGAATCGACATAAAGATTCAGAGGCTTCTATGGGGTGAAAAATGTAGTCATAATTTCATCATAATCTTTGAATTTTGATTTCAATTAACTTTCACACAACTGTGGAATGTGGAAATAGAAATGGAATACACCTATGGGTGGTCTTAAGCCATTCTAGACATGGAAAACCTCATATGTGAAGTAAAAAGAGAATTGACGCTGACAGTTGGAGCGAGATTTTTAGTTAATGATAACTGATGTTTGTTTGATTAATTTCTACGTGTGTTTGTTTATTCATATTCTGAATAAATTTATTCACTATGCAAGAAAGCATGAACCCTACAATAATTATGAAATAAATCGAAGATGAAATGACAACAATATTGTTGTTGTAGACTTAAGCGTCCATCAATGAGATTTTAACCCAGCCCAGAAATTGATTTCCCATTGCATTAAAATTATTAGCCTTGAAAACATAAAAAAAACACCAACAGTAGGTCATCGATGGAAAACATTGAAAGAGTGGATATTGAATAATTCAGTAATTTCGAGATGCATCAAATAAGGTAGGAAAAGTTCCTATTAGCATGCCGCATGTTCGCATTCACAATCTCTGATGGTGTCAATAAGTCCATGCTGATGCACGTCACATCGGATTAGATGCGATTGTATCAAGAAAGTTACATTTACTCCGTGGCTAGATAATAATAATAAAGGCTTTTTCTCGCTTCACAATCATGGCAATCGGTAAACGCATTACAAATGACAAGAATCACGACAGTACAATGGACAAAGTAAGAAGTACAGCAAAAGTTAAGGGGCTATCACTTACAATACGTGCGTGTTTGATGAAAGATGAGCAAAGGCTGGTGGATTTGCAAAAGGTGGTCGAAGTATACTACTAGATAGGACAACACGGCTGTGATGTGGTTGAAGCATTACACATAAGGGCATAAGGGATGTGACGGAGATGTCTCAATAAAAGACATAATCATACTGCAAATACTTTTGGCAACATCGATAAATTAAAGGAAATCACTTGAACCAATAATCTTGAATGGACGTTTTCTATCAGAACAAACAAATGCAACAAACATTCCGGTGCGTTACAAAATACAGGAAACGTAAACAAAAGCAAGGAGGAAAAGCAGCACATCATTTGTACATAAGTGCAGGTGGACATCCAGACCTACGTTAGTTATATATACGGTCTCTTTCTCACTTTAGTGACTATGCTGTCAAAATGTAAATTCCACCGCATATCATTGGAAAAAACAATACAAAGAAAACGAATAGAAGACCCTTTAGACCCTTTAGCTACCATCTGGAAAGCATACATCAGACAAAAAATTCTTTTTCGTTATTATGTCCATTACAAAACATTTGTTGTAATTGAGAGGCAAATGATGACCATTCTGCAATATTGTCAATCTCTTGTTGTAAATTGTCGTCGGAACCATCGCGAATAAAATGCAGAAAAGTGACATTATCTGCATAACGAACGACAGTTATTGTGACATGCAGCAGGAAGGGAATCGGTTTCCAAGCAGAACGGTACAGGTCTAATAACGCTTCCCTGGGGAACGCCGCTGGTTACAACACTCCAAGCTGACGATGATCCATTCAATGAAGCACGTTGCTTTCTAAATGAAATCAACGTGTTTCATTGAATTGATAAACGTCAGCTTGAAGTGTTGTATTATGATCGCAACGTCCTGTTGATGAATTTTTCAGACTTCTTAAAGCTTTGAACAATAATAAACTACCAACTGAAGAGGAAATTCCATTATGCTATTGTCATCAGTTTCTGAATTTTCATTCGAAAAGAATATTCGTTATAAAAAGTGAGGAGCTGAAATATTATTGATGATTGATTGATTGAGAATGGTTGATTGAATGCTGTTGACAAGTTGGCGGGGCAAGATACATTTCTCTTTTTGATGAAAGACTTTAGACAAACTTTTCTTTGGTATTCTGTCACCTGCATCAATAAAGTGATTTTAAGTCATTTTCGCTTATTTTGAGCCAATGAAGTATCATAAACCTTTCACAAAAAGTTCATTGTGTCCTGCTGAATGCACAACTGTTAATTTATGCAGTATGACTCCTCAATCTCATCCTAAGTTGTCTAAATTATCTAATGTGTTCGAGATATCAATATTTATTGTAATTTTTTGTAAATTGTTATTTGTTTGATAAAGTTATTTTGGGGCTTTAGAGTATGAAAACATGTTGCTCATTGTATTTTCTGTTCTGTTAATTCAAATATGGCTTCAGCTTGTAATTTTCAGAAATGAATCGAAATTCTCCAAGTTAATTTTCTTCTGCATAATGTACACATTATATAAGGAATGCAAAATGTAAGCTACATGCTTTATAGATGAATCGACAGGAAATTGAAATATTAATTTGGCTACCCGTCCAGCAGTGTAATAAGTCTTTGCTTCTGAGAGGAGATACGTATGACCAATAATGGCATGACCTTAAGTCTACAACAATGTCACTACGGTACTTGAATATGTCCATCAGTTCCGTGGCAGGAGCTTCTGGATGTGCCACTGTCAGGTCCAATGCAGTCGGTCGTCCCAAATCCCAGACAGGGAGATGAATGTCTACCGGTCGCAAATCACCATTTCCCATTTCCAGTTGAGGTCTTGAAGAAGTTGCACATCTCTGCGCGATAAATATCGACTCGAACATCCCGAAGACCATTGTGTCTCAAGTTAACATTAGGTCCACGATTGCATGTTGTCCCATGATATCCAATCAAGGATCTTCTGGGGACAGCGAGGACAAATTTGATGCGAGGCACACAGTTTGAGTTCTAACTACCATTTAGCGAGAATTGACAGGCTTAAAATTAAATTTCAGGCGAGGGATGCAGAGGCATGGTATGCTGAATTGGAAAGAAGTCGGACTTAGTCCGAAACCGTTGATTTTTGAAATAATTCATGAAAATTCAGCAATTTTTGATGACAGTGCCTTTTGCTTGGGTGCTTTATCAAGATGAAATTGTCTTGACACTTTTCAGTGAAAACATATAACAGTCGAGTCATCATGTTGCAAAATCTTGAAATGAACTAATGCCGAGTTAAACGATGATATAAATGTATACCCTTGCAGCAGAGTTATGATACGATAAAGATTGAAGTCCAACGCCTCCCAGTCTTAATGAAAGTTGTCCCTGGCGACAAGCTTCATCTGTGTTTTCCAGGGCCAAACTTTCTTCAAAGTAGCGTCGTACATCGAAATCAAAGTCCTGTAGACCAATACCGGTCAAAACTGTGAGTCGCTCTAGCAAGGTGCGCCAATTTACAAAATCGTACACATATTCGTAGTACCATAAGGCCAGGGATATATGAGGTTCGCCAAAATTGAATATTGCATTTAACAGCTTAAATTTTTTCATTCGTTTCTTGGCGATGTGATTGCTGCAAAACTCCTCATTTTCAATAGCTCACCCAAAATCTCAAAATGTGATATAGATGACCCTCTTATTTCTGCGGGAAAATCTGACTGATCAAGACGACCGTAAACCTCACATTTCCTTTGATTTAGAAATAGACCTGAAGAGAAGGCAATTTCCTGTAGATATGCGAAAATGTCTTGGACATAATGTTTTTTGCCACGTAAAATTCCATCATCCACATACCAAGCTTTGAAAATCAGGTCATATTGGGCCGAAATATATATATATTTATCAGCTGAATTAGAATGCTGCACAAACCCGCAAACTACATAAGACTGAAAACAGCAACAATCTTTCAAATTTGAATGTTGAAGGTGCAGAAGCTCGAATTTTAAAGCATTTTTTTCTCTGTAGAAGCCCAAAATTACGAATATCACTAGATTATTTGGCTTCGAATATATGCAATCTCCTTTTAAAATGTCGGTGCTGTAGTTTGCGCGTCAGCGACATGAATTTACTCACATTTTTTTATAATGGCAATTTTCAAAAAGCTAAAGCGTCATGTTTGTCACCAGATGTTTCGGATTCAATCTAATACTTCGAAATTGAAACATCATCCTCTTATCTGAAGACATTTAAGTCTATGTTTCTCGACTGTGAAATGAACTTGTAGTCATGAATAGGATAAAGATATCCGATGAAGGTGAGAAGTACGAGTAGTAGTACCTTCCATCGCGATCAAGATCACGATTAGATAAATTCGATTAAGTGGAAGTTTTAGCATTTATAGCAATAAAAGGTAAGAGTATATAGTGTAAATGTAGTTTAGTGATTTCGCTTACTTGCACAATAGGTTTCGAAAAATAATGTTAAAATTGGAGTTTGGTGGATTCTGTTGATATTTCAGCCTTCAGTTCATCCGAAAGTATCTGCTATGTAAGTTTATTAAGTTATCTGATCTTGATGTTCGATGCCCCGCCGTCATGAGTTGGAAGTAAGTCACAAACCATAAACCATTTAGGAAATCCTCAAAATTTACATTGATTGCCTTGATAACGTTGAAACTCACTTCCAACTCTTGAAACCTTACGTTGTCGTGTGATGATTATACCGCTATCTTTTCATCATTTTTGAATTATTGAATTTTCTGCATACATGAAGCGTTCATGTTTTTTCGCTGCCATTATGCAGAAACATCATTGAATAGTTAAAAGAGCAGAATTCGAATGTTGCAACATACTTTCGATGTAGAAACATTGCTGTAACAAATATCTGAAACAATTGTCTGATAAATATCTAAGAAGCCATGAGAAATACTGAAGAACGACTGTGTTTGAAAGTGTATGGTATCATTTTTGTTGACTTAACAAAAATGACAGTCAATCAATCGTCGTTGGTACCGTGATTGATAATTCTAGCGGATGTCAAAGAAGTAAACTATGTAACAAGATTCATATGATGCACCTCAATCGCTATAATGGAAGAGCCTACTACCCACTCTGTAATATACGAAAATTAGACTATGACACATACGAGTATAGATTAATAAATTATTTACTGAATTTCATTCCTGATCTGGCATCTTACATTATTTATGAAATAACAACACACTACATCATTCACGTAATTTCGTATTATCTATCTGCATCAACTTCGCAAGGAAATCTTAAAGATATTATTAGATTATCAGATAAGATATTAAGATTTATCAGATATTGACAGCCAATTTTTAAAAAGTGCTTATTGATGTTAGGGTACAGTCCTAAAAGTATGTGTAGTATGTGCACTATTGTTCAGTGTGCACACGGTAGACCGAAAAAGAAAGATAGACCAAAGTCAAACAAAAGATTCTGCACATATGGGCCTATAACTCCAATGTCACAAAGTATTTGTACTGAAGGTCTATGTACTTAATGTTAAATTTTGTCATGTGTCACTTTCCAAGACTCATTTGATTATAAATGTTATGATAATATTTGTTGCGTATAAAGATTATAGCAATTATTGGATCGCTGCATAAGTGAATCAATTATATCCAGTTTGAGAATTTCCTTGAAAATTGACGTTTGGGATTGAATGAAAATGTCGCAAGTACCTCCTGGTGAACTACACAAAATAGTAATGTATTAAACTGTGAAATATGCACGTTATTATTGAGCATTCGCTTAAGTAATGAAACAAGTCATCTGAATTTGCACAAGTTTTGTCATACTTTGATGCCTCATTTCGTTAATTAGTGGTCAACTTTCATTTTATCTAACCGATCAGACCACACGCTATCGATTTTCTATTGATTTCAATTTTCATATTGTCGTTACCTACTTACTCGTTCTCCCGGACCTTGCTGTGATTCTATTATGCACCAAGCTGCGAAATAAAATACCGACTTTCATTATCTGTTTATCTCTATTCAGTACATTATGTCGTTGTAATTTATGATTATCTATACTATGCATCTAATTACTTGGATTGATTGCTTCTACCGCTTTGTACCTAGTATGAATAATATTATCGAACATATTCATTGGTTTTTTTGTCGAATTGAAATGAAATTATTACACATTACAGCATACAAAATTCAATAGAAAATTCAATAGCATTCTTTAAAGTGATATGATATTTTACGAAAGTGGAATTCGTCAATGAAAAAGATGCTGCAAGAGGGCCTGCAATGCAATCTCATTACTTAATAAAGTGATGATATATGAAAATTTCCCTTTTTCTTGATATGTATTTGCTATCTGTTTAGATTCTGCTTCTGCATGTGCTACGAAATGATCAGTTTTCGAGGAAAGTATGAAACAAGGTATTTCGTGAAGGTCTTTTCACATAATTTCAGAAAATTGATACAATCTGTATGAGCTAAAAGATCTAAAGGTCAATTGCTGAATTTACTTTAGAAACGAAGTGGCATAACGAGACATTTTATTGAGCAACTGTGATAATAGATCAGTTCTACATCTCTCATAATTCAAATGTTGAAATTGTCTTTCGAATTTGTACGTGTCGAGAGCCTTTATTTGTATGAGAAATTAAAGCAAGCAAATTTCTATCAATAATCGACCTCATATTGTGTAAAATTACCGGTGTATTGGTAAAGCTATTATTCCTTTTCATTATCACTTCAGGAACATAGACTAGACATTGTGAACAATCAAAGCGCTCACTCTGAACAATGAACGCATCATCATTAATGATTTTAATCTAGACGTTCTTCATTGCTATCAAGATTCTCTATCCACTAGATTATCTGTAAGCATAAGTGATAATTGCCAACCAGAAATCAATCAAAAATGTGAATTTTATTAAGTGGTCATATTTTATTGTCTGACTTGTGTTTAATTAACTCGCGCTCTGAGACTCATGCTGCTTGTGCCCGTGATCAAATCGTCTGAAAAAATGAGCACCCGATTTTTTCTTAGCGCACATATAGTCATTGTACACAGCAACAATTCGATTATTGGGATATATTTGCTCGTTTTCCTTATTGTAAGAATGCGGATGACTTTTTTTCGTCTTGTGTGTGACAATCAATGATAGACCTTTAAGTCATCTAAAAGCAAGTTCAGTGTGAAAGGTTGTCGTATCTGATTATCTTGATTATAATGTCACCGAAATTGCCGAGAATTTCCACTCGACTACAATCTTTTTCATACGTCTTCGCCACAAATTCTGATCGGGCTCAGCGCTCAGAACTCCCTATATATCCAAAGATCTTCATCTAGTGCAACTGTCTCGAAAACAAAAATGCGTATTGAAATGGTCCACCGGCGGACTACATGATCAAGCTTTTGACAAAATCATCTCATCGAATAAAGTTTGCGTGGCCCACGAAGAAATTGTAACTTTGAACTCAGTAAAATATGTATGCCGTTTTGGTAATAGAGATTTTACTATTACTGCTCCTTTCCTTTAAAATAAAACTCAAATAAAAAGTGACCCAAAAGTCAAATGAATGTGTTTTGCATTATACATGCATACTTGTGGAAGGAGAAAATTAGCTACTAATAGAAATTTTTGATTTTCTAATCATTCCATAAGTAATTTTAATATATATCATTCCGTCGCACAGCAGTCGCACTATTGGACAAACAGAATGTTTATTTTGTCGTAGTTGAACATGACGTGCGTATTGGCATAGAAAGGAATACATCGAGATATCCTGGTATATAATTCATATGTGTAACTATCATTTTGTATAACATCTATATGAACATACATAACCTGTATCTGAAGGATGTTGCCAGTAAAAACTGTTCGTGTTACTGGCATAACCAACTGCATAGAATGTCTTATTTTATCATTTACTTGCTGTTGTACGAAGGAAATCAGATTATTGTAATGATTATGTTCTTCAGATGAAAAAGTGGATGAACGAATTCCAAATGAGTTTATGGATTCATTAACAGTGCAATGTTCATCATCTGTAATAACGAATTGCGATTTCGTTTACTTTGCGCGGTTTGTAATTGCCAGTTGCCATAACATTTTATGCATGATATGATTGTATGCATTGTATGATTTTATGATTGTGTCTAGTTATCGTATCTTCAACACGTTTACCATTAACTGAACCTAACAAAAACGTACTTCAGAGAAATTTTCGTGCATATAGATTTGTCTGTAAATAGAAAATTAAGAGTACAGACAAATTTCTACATTTGTATTGAGAGTTCTCAAAATTTTGAATGAGGAAAACAAACACCGAGCTTTTGAAAATTCTTATATTTAATTTTCAGTCTATTCGACCCATATTTCTCTGTTCATGTTTGCTTAAGTATCAACAATAAACACTAAACAGTAAGGAATGAATTCGCGCAATTGAATGAAATATTAATTGTATTGAGAGAGAAAAATATTTGGTTTCATGAAATTGCTGATAATAAATAGCATTTTGTATTCTTTGTTTGCAGAACTCAGTCGCCGGCCAATTCAGAGTAAGTTATTCACATACAAAATTTGCTTTGAAATACTTTTATCAAATGAGTAAACACGCATTGAAATTTTCTTAGTAAATTTCATTCTATGATCGCATGACATAGTTGACCAGTTTGCGAGTCAGGCGATGCATGTCACAGGCAAGTAAAGAGAGTTTCTGACTCGATATAATTTATTGGTCAAAGGTTATAAATTTACACGTCGCACAGCGTGACGGGCCTTCGGCGTCCAGCGCCTTCTTAACGGTCGATGGTCAAATGGTTTGAGTATCGCTGAACTATGGTCACTGAACTATCGCAAATCTTCAGTTAAAAGCCGCATCTGTGAAATTGAAAAATAAAGTGTGGTTTAAGCACGCAGTCCAAAAGCCATGTATGTACGTATTCGAATTGTAAGTTTTTCCGTTGAAAATTGATGGTTTTCTTAGGAAATTTGTAAAATGAAAAGACCATATGATGCTGTATGTTGTTGCAGACGAAGATGGGATTTATGGACATACTGAAACGTAGTGGTGACTTCATAAATCAATTCTCTTTTCATCGTATACACTTAACTTACCAATGAAACATTTTGCAAGCATTTCGTCATTGCAGCTAAGTGTGATCTGCATGTAGCCTAATTTCATGTGACAAATTCTTAATAACATTCAAGATTTAATTCGAAATTATCTTGCTGCTAAACGCACCTTTCTTTACTACTTCACTTGATGGGCATCATCCCTGGTTGCGTGCGATTATTGAGAGCAGAAACAAAATAATTTGAAATCATAATTTCTAGCCAAAATGCTCTTTATGCTTAAGGATTATCATGAGTTATTGAGTAAAATTTGAAACTATTTAACTTTATTGTTTGTTAAGATCGTTCAGACCACCGTTTCAAAGTTGTTTGATTATTCAATATTTCTATCAATCACAAACGGACCTATACTGGCATCAATAAAATTAAATGAATGTCACAATTCGTTAGCAACACGTAGGTTTTGGGTAATACAACTCTGGGGAATCGCTCATTTACTCAAGAGGTCGTTGTATTTATTAATATAATCTGCAAATGTTGAAATAAATTTGTAGAATCCAATGCCCAGCAAAAATTAATCGCATTCACCGATGGCCTTCTCATTTTTGTTTCACTGCACTGAGTATCACATCAATTGCTTAAGACATTTTGCCTATGTAGCATTAATCAACGGAGCTCCAAATTCAGTTGACAAAAATCAATCGGTCCACCGTGTTAATTGCATGAGTAGAAAAGTTAATTCAATCGCATTCAAGACTGCATAAATCAGCTTCGATACAAAATACATCTTCAACTTAAAATGCATAATTTAAAATTCATACGATGCTTTCATCAATGACACACCACACTCACACATGACATTTCTGCTTATGCTCTTGTATTGCTTGTTTTTTGTTGTTTCTAATTCCTGCATTTCTGCATAATTTGTGTTCAATCAGCTCAGCCGCGAATAATCTGCTTCGGACAAGGATAAAAGGTCAGTCCTAGGCGTTCCACTGCCATAGTGAGTTAGAACTATTTAGCTCAATAAGGCTATGGGATTCAGGGGAAGGAAATCCTCCACATCAAGCCACCTGCTACCTTGTAGGTCTTGCTATTTAAGGAAAAGGTTAGGGCTCTAGTGATAATAGAGATTCAGCAGAGGAGTGGCGACCGGCTGTCTTAACTTGCATGAACCCATGTCTAAACCCGCATGAAAATGTCTGATGTGATGAATGAAGATATGGCTAACGTGTACGGGGCAACCGACGCGCCCCTGGGTCGACCACAGTCCGGTAGTGGAAATATGTTATGTGGTCAGCAAAAAGAGTTACAACTTTAGCCACAGTTAATGCTCGTACGTAGTATGCACCAGGATAGCTGGCTTGTGCAGTCAAAGAGATCAATAGATACAAATGGGGCGACCTAGTTGTAGCGGAGACGCACTGGATCGGCGTGTGGGAGAGTTGACTTCGGATACAGTGAGAGTGCTTTTGTCTGGTCGTGATGATGGTACACATCATGAGGGTGTCGCAATTCTTTTGAATAAGGAAACTGGTGTCTCCAAGAGTAATATCGGTGACTCTGGAAGGCTAGCGCAAGAATACGAAAATCATACAAGTGTACGCTCCAGACGCAAGCCACGAAGATGAAGAAGTCGAGCTTTTCTACGAGTCATTATCGGAAGAGGTGAACAGAACTAGATCGAATGATTTCCTTTGCATAATCGGAGACTTCAACAGTAAGTTTGTCAGAGACAACGACGGCTACGAAGACGTTTTGGGGAATTTTGGAATCGGAGACCGTAACGAGAGAGGAGAAAGGATGTTGAACTTCTGTGAAGGTCTTTGTGTGATGAATACAGTCTTTAGACAAGCAGAAAAGTACAAATTCATCTGGAATGACCCTGATGGGAGGCACAGAAGCTGCATCGATTGCTAAACACATTTAGATTTGGTGAGCCTCTTAATGTCGGCAAACATAAGCATTTTGAGCAACTTTATCCACATTCAACCACATTCTCGCATACATCGCCGATCAGAAGCTTCATAATATCACATGCACTTCATAGGAAATGACCTGAAGACATTCCATGTCAAAAATTATGACTGTAGGCTCAATACTTTTCGTTTAATCAGAGAAAACATACAAAATTTCATCATAGCCAAAAACTGCAACCTGCGTCCCATTGGATTTACATGTGTTTTTCTTTGATTTTGTCTGACAAGAAGAGGAGCTCACTAGAACGCGGCAGACGTGCCGATTCGAAGTAGGCATAGGGTGTACATTATTCTGTGAAAGTCTCACTTTCGGCCTCGTTCCCTGCAGAAACTCGTTCTGGCTGCCGGACTATAACGACTGAACAAAAAGTTGCTTCTGATTCTTCGCTTAACGGATGATCATCTAAGCGTTGTCTCAACATTGTTGCAAATGACCACACGGGATTATTACAATTATGCAACACTAAATAGCACATAAGGGAATCGATATGTTGAATCAGATGTCATTAAAGAAATTGTTTTCAGAATGAAAATCAGAACCGAGAGATGCAATGCAGAAAACAATACAACTTCCATAATGAACTATCAGTAGAATTCAATTTCAAGCTTAGAATAAAAAGTATTTACTTTAGCTTAAAATCTTTGTTCAATTTCAATTTGTCACTGACTTGTCTTAGAGAGAAAAATATTATTAGGCGATGGGTAAGAATGCCTCCGACAACTGCATGCGCACTGGACACGTCATAAAATTGCTATTAAGACTAAGAAATCCCGGATGAATAAATTAATGACCGATCATTAACATATTGAATACATTGGTCAAGCGCAACTGCGACGACATGCTTCTAATTGTTGACGTTTAGTGTGTATTGCATACTTACTTGGTTTTACTTGGAAGAGACTTAGAGACTTTGAAAGAAATGAAACAGGAAATACTGGAACTTCTGCCGTTTCGCTACAAGACGCGGTCGTTAAAGGTTGACGTAGATATCATCCATATGATGCCATGTGGTCATTTGCAACAAATTGTAGAAGACTTCGCTAATGTGACTATCATTATAGCGAAGAATCAGAAATAACTTTTATATTCAGTGGTTGTTTCTTTCATCTAGTTTCTTAGTTTTCGAGTTCTCACACTTTGTATATTATGTATTATGCCCCCATCCTCAAATGCGATCATCGTAATGTTAATCATGATGATATTGGATAGATAATTGGCTATATAATTGGAAAGTCATGCTGCATTAAAATTTAGTCACATTATTTATACCCCAACCTGTACAATCTCTGACAATAATAACCATATTAAGATTAGCGAAATATAATTATCAAAGATCAAATCAAGTTATCAAGTCAATTTTAGTAGTTTTCATAAGTAAATCTTTCATCACATTTCACTATTTGAAAAAATCCCCCAAAATATTTTATGATAAAAAAATTGTTTTTAACAGGACTTACTCACACGCGCGCCTATTTAACTTTCTTTATTGTCTTTTTATTTAACTTTTTTTGAAAATCGAGACCGTTCGCGATTCAGAATATACAGATAATTTCTGCCTCTTTCGCATTTTGGTCTCGTTTGCTGTGTGAACAGAAAGTTAACAGTTTAACACAGAATATTTATTATCCATGCATTCTGCTAGTCATATACCTGA